>SGPK01000282.1:0-31137 GCA_004802695.1 Phellinidium pouzarii
ATAGCTATTCTACCAACTGGAGCGATGAGGAATGATGATGTAATCCCTTCTAGAACCTTCTGCTTAGTAATGATTACCTAATGCTTACCTAATGGCCATACTGACTAATGATTACCCAAGCAATGACTAATCCCTTATTATGTAATGATTATGTAATGATTATGTAAGAGTGCCATGAAAGCGAAATTAAAATGAAAAAATGTCTATATCATAACAGACTCTCACGGCCCATCATTCACTCAACCGCCGCCAGACCTTATCGATGGCCACGAAGAATTTGAAATTGAAGCCATCGTCTCCCACAGTGGGAATGGAAAGCGGCGCAAATACCTCATCAAATGGAAAGGCTACCCGTCATCAGCAAATGAATGGCTCAAAGAAGCCGACTTTGAAAATGCCCCTGAAATCCTCAACGACTATAAAACCCTGCACTTCCTCTGACCACTCCCTCACATTCCAAACCACAAAAACCCACACCCCCTCTTCCTTACTACACTATGCCCTCCCAACGCTCTAGCTCTCGCATCCCCCACTCCTACTCCCCCTATCCTCATCATCACTCGGCCAATATCAACCACCTACGTGACATACTCAACGACCCTGACCTACGCCCTGCCATCGACAACCTCATTGACCAACCCGAAAACCAGGCCATCCAAATACCCCTGTACATCCACAATACCTTACTGTTCAACATCCATGCGCTCCGTCAACAAAGGCGAATCCTCGCAAATATTATTGATACTCACTCTGCCAGTCTCCGAGCTTTCCGTTCAATGATGGCCCAAAATCACCGATCGGAACATATCCACAATGACCAAAGCCGATTCTTCCTCAATGCGGCACTACGCCACGGAGCAGCTGATGTTCTTTCTCAATTCTTCGAAGACGTCCCCACTGACATCAGCTCGGACAGCTCTCCCCCTCCTATCGCTATCCCCAACCCGGAGACATATCCATCTGGTTCACCAGAAAATCCAATCTCCATTGTTGACGACTCAGAGGACCAGTTCATTGAAGTATCGGAGACCGCCATCCAAACTTCTCCCACTTTGTCACAATCAGCCAACCATGAACATGGATCTGCCGATCGGGATACCCAGGTACTTCCCTTTGGACAACACACCATTCGGATCTCCCCAAGGCCAGTGATATGCATCTTGTGCGGAGACATCGGGCACAACCAATTTACCTGCCCCTACCCATCCGACTGAAACATGTCGGAACCTGGTCCGAAATCGACCTAAAACTATACTTGTCCGCAATGACAATAAACTACCAGTGCGTTTTCTTACTACCTTTCATAACGCCCATTATTCCCATCCGTCCTTCTGCACCAGCAAATGGTTGCCCCCTTTTTCCTTTTCCTTTTGTCTTATTTTTTCTTAACAATTGCGGAGAATTGTTGATCCTTGAAAGGGAGGCAATGTTACAATTTCCTTACCTTATCCCATCACATCCCCCCCGCTTATCTATCTATCTCATCACATCACTCCGCTTACTTCAACAGTAGCCCCTGTATCACCTGATCACTTGTTCCACCAAGTTCCATACCCTTCTATGCTGACTGATGCTCATCCTTCGCTCAGTCATCCTTTCCATCACTTTCCATCACTTTCCACCCCTATGTACCAGTAGTATATAAGGCATGTACTCAGAGCCCTAAGCCCCAAGCTTGAGCTCTTCGTTCTCATAGCCAAACACCTTGTCTACCAGTCTACCAGTGTACTCTTTAGCCCTTCACCAGTACCAGTCAACCTTCTCAGGCCCTAACCCGGCTCACCGCTTACTTGTCACTCTGCTCTTACTCACTACCTCGTCACTGTTACAGCCTTTGGCTTAACATGTGTCTGTTCCCAGGAGTAGTATCGAGTTTCTCCCCTGGTCGTGTCTTCAAAGACTTTGTACTGGTGGTTCCAAGTGGAACATCGAGTTGGTCTGGTAGTTGGTGCTGGTAATTGGGCCGTGGTGAGTTGGGTTGCCTAGACGTAAAAACGTCGGCAGGTAGGTAAGCTTGAGCTAGTGTTAAGCCAAAGGCTATAACAGTGACGAGGTGACGAGTAAGAACAAAGTGACGAGTAAGCAGAGAGCCGAGTTAGGGCCTGAGAGGATTGACTGGTACTGATGAGGCTCAGTGAGCACACTGGTGGGCTAGGTGACAAGGTGTTTGGCTATGAGAACGAAGAGCTCAAGCTTAGGGCTTTAGGGCTCTGAGTACATGCCTTATATACTACTGGTACATAGGGGTGGAAAGTGATGGAAAGTGATGGAAAGGATGACTGAGCGAAGGATGAGCATCAGTCAGCATAGAAGGGTATGGAACTTGGTGGAACAAGTGATCAGGTGATACAGGGGCTACTGTTGAAGTAAGCGGAAGATGAGATGAGATGGATAGATAAGCGGAGTGATGTGATGAGGTAAAGTAAGGAAATTGTAACACTTATGGCTATCTAGACTGTGGTTACTGTGCATTGCTGTGCCTCAGTTGCTGCGCACGACTGTGCTTTGTCCTTATGACTTGTGGGCCTCTTCCTAGTGGTCATCCCTTGCTGTGCTCGACTGTGCTTTACTGCTGCGGCTGCTGTCCTACACAGGCCTCTTCCTATTGTGGTCATCCTGGTATTATGTGTCCTAGTCATCCTGCCTCCTTCTGTACTTCTATTTCCTCTTTAGGGAATAATGCTTTGCTAGAACCTTCCTGTCTGTTCACAGCTATTCCCTCTATGTCTGCATATGGCTTCCTGCGGAGTGCCTGTGGGGTTCCACCTTGTTCGAATGTGTTTCCCTTCTGATAATGGCAATGTGGCCAAGTACCATGATTGTCATTTCCATGTTTGGTTTGTGGCTTGATAGCCGCGTTGGTTCTAGTCCTAATTGGGTTGGAACTGATTAAGTAACATTAAAGTCCCAATGATCATTAGGTAGATCCAATGATGGCTTCTGTAGATCCGGGGATGGCTTCTGTCAATCCAGGGATGGTTTCTGTACTAACCATATATGGCATATAGTTGGGTTGTGTGGATATTCGTCTGTAATCCACAAATGGTCCTCTAGGCCTTGTGCTTCTGTGGCTGGCCCATAGTGTGATGGTGAGGTTGTCTATCTCCTGTGTGACCTTCCCATCACTGGTTGTATATCCTTCTCCTCCATATTGTGTGAAGGCTATCATTGTTTGGGCACAAATGCTTGTGTTATGAATCCTGACCATCTCGTGACTGTTAACCCTGTAGGGTATGTAGATTTCTACATAGCGCTGGGTGCATTGTTGTTCTGTGTGTGGTGTATTGTTGAGTGTCATCCTTATGGATACGAAGTTGAGGTAGTCGTTCACATCATAGATGAATGTCTTGATTGAGTGTTCATAGGCTATTAGATGTGGTTTGTTTGGTACTCTGAATACCTTGTGTTCTGTCTTCATTTCCATGTTGGTGAATACTGCTACTGCTGATGTTTCTGCTACCAGTAGTCGGTACACGTCCCATCCCATATTGTATATGCGCTTGCATCGGTTGCACAGTATGTCTTTGCAGATCATAGGGACTATATGCTGTTGCTCCCTTTCATGTCTCCACACGATCTCTTGTGGATTGTAATTGCTGTCGAACTGTCTCTCGGTCATTTCCATTATTGGTTTCTTTTGTTACTATGTGCTTGCTTTCTTAAAGCAATAATTCCTTTCTGACAGTGGGCAGGTTTTCACTTTTTTGCTATTACATGTATTGTTTTACATTCCATGGTGCAATTCAATTTATTGTGTCCATATACTTAAAATCAGTGCAATAACTCATGAATTGTATGCATATATGCAGCAGTAGGGTCATCTCTTTCCCAAGATCTAATGCACTATACTAGCTCCCTGCTTTACTATAGAAACTATGTGGTCTATATAGGCTGCATAAATTCATTAGTTTCCATAGGTGTTAGTGGGGACTATGGAGTACTATGGAGTACTATACATCATTCATCACTCCTAGTATAGTAAATCTTTTTCCTGATGAAAGGTACTCTTGAACCTGAATTTTAGTGTGTATATTTCTAGGTTTCAATATTTACCTGCATCGTGAGCGTGAGGACAGTAGTAATGAGACTACAGGCTTCGTGAACCCTGAAATTTGGCTGATAGACAAATTTCGAGGAACAACTTTGAGTGACCTGGAGCTCAGGCCAGGATGTCAGTGTCAGAATATCGCAAAGCATGGCCGACATGGGGGGAAGACGCGCGCATTAAACGAAATCCATTGACTCTGGTACAAGGACAAACAATCACACCCGGACCGACTGCAAAAGCCGCTGGCTCGATAAATATACGCCACGAAATATAGTAAAATCAGGAAGGCGTCATATATCACGAGAAAGAGGTGCCCAATGGGAGATCTCGAGTTATACCGCACTCGGGAAAAGCTCTGGAATCAGACGACTATAAAGTATGATAGTAAATTTGAATCCTTGTATGTATATATGAAATTGAAAGAAACATACTAGTAAGCCTTCTTTTCGTCGTCATCGAGCATCGTGAATATGATCAAGTCAATCTTCAAGAGTTCAGAAGTTCCAGTAACACAATAAAGGTTATAAGGCTAAAATACATACTTTATCACTTGGAGGATTCGCTAGGAACTCCCGCACCGTTTCTAAAGCGATCCTCGCGGATTCCTCGAGAGGGAATGAATATTTACCTGTAGAGAGATTATGGGCAAAGCCTAATTTATGCGCATGGTGATCGACAGACTCGTTCAGATAATGAAGTGACTACACGGACTCACGACTGTTTTTAAATCATTTTCTGCGGCCAGCATAAGACACCTGTAATAACAGTCCCCAAGAAGTTCCACCTTGTTTTCCCTCTCGTCGGGGGAGTCTTCCTCGGAATATGTCGGTGCGACGGTGTGTATTACGTGCTTGCTGTGTAATAATAAGTTAATGTGTTATGTCGAATACCAATATACAGACTTACGCGGGAAGTTCATAGCCCGCAGTGATCTTTGCGCTTCCAACCTCGCAACCATCTAATTTCTTACCTATAATACATTTAAATTTGTAAAGTGCTTAGTGACGTCTCATTCACTCGCATTCTTTCTGAAGTCCGGGACCAGCAGCTTCGTAAATCGCGCTATTTCCTAACCAGACACAGATTCATATGTCAAAGATGCAAGAATATAAGGTCAACTCAGTGAGTAGGAGACTTGAGTTTATTACAACCTACTGACTTGATAATTTAATGTTCGTTGAATTCACGATGGCATCAACTTCGAGCGTCGTAATATCTGCTTTACTGGAGGAGAGCCGAAACTCTCAGATTCTCAAAGATAATTCAAGTCGTAAGTAAACTCACATCAACGAAATGAGATCCAAGTATGATCTTATTTCCTTCTTGTAGTACAAGCTACGGAGAGTGGGCATCTTCTTTATGGGAATATTTTCACCCATCGTAAACGTTTGAATATGACTATAGTTTGAAGGCAACAATCAAATGTAAATGTAGATCTAAGCCTTTTAATTAGAGGACCGAGACATAGATTTTTGGTAAGAGTTCGAGGTAATGAGAATGTTTGAGAGAGAAAGGAAATTTCCGTTAGAGCGCATTAAATGTGTTCGGCCAAGCACTTAGATAAGTAAAATTGCACTAGGTTTCAAGATATAAACCGGCGTTTGTGGTTAGTGTGGCGAGAGGCACTTGAAGAATGTGTTGCGCAAGTGTGCGCCGTTGTCAGTTCTATAGCACCCTGAACCAATATACTGCAAAGGCCTGCATGGAGGCGTGAATATTTGACGTGAGTACCGACGGAGGAGAAGGCGAGTAAATTGATTAGAGTGACTCGGAGTCCTTCGTCTTTGCACACTTAGCAATCACGAGCGAGAAATAATCGAGACGTCGGTAACTCCATCGCGCCTCAATAAGCGCCACAAGGGAATAGCAAAGTTGTAAGTGAAGCAAAGTTGTAGCTGAGTCTATGAAAAGTTCCGCCTTACGAGACGCCAGTGGTCAAACAACAGATCAATTAAGTCTAGATCCTCAGCACGTGTTGTCGGGAGCAAACTCGAATATACCAAAATGGTGCTCGGAGGACACATGGGCTTTTCTTCAACGAAATATGTCACGTCTAAAGCTGCATTGAGTTGAGCAGGTGGACACTATAAGTCTGACAGAAATGTTGTGCGCATTTATAATCAGGTTGTTCTCCACAAAAACAACACATAGGAAATATCCCCAAAACTGATGTGTTGACCGAGATCATACTGCATTTGGGAAAAACTCGGGAATGAGGCGACTAAACATTATAGCAAGAAGTCTCAGCATTTTGTGAAACATCTGAAACTAAACGAAATACACACTAGAAAACACGCTTCTCCTTCTCGTCAAACATCGTGAATATGATCAAATCAATCTTCAGATATTCTGACCCGTCGATAACATGTTGGTTCTGTTGAAGTGAGACAAACGCACCTCATCGCCTGAAGGAGATGACAGAAACTGGCGCGCTGTGTACAAAGCGATCTTCGTAGCATCTTCAAGAGGATAACGATATGCGCCTGTAGAAATCGTCGGGAATGCCTGCACAGATTTGTATTCATCATTCGACACACTCGCTTGAAGAGTGCCGATTACGGAAACGCACGATTGTTCGCAGGTGATTCCGCGCCGCAAGCTCGAGACTTGTGTGATAGCAGCTCGCAAGCTGCTCCGCCTTGCTATCCACGTTTTTCGTGTCATACACAGGGCCGACGGTATGTATTACATACTTCCTATACGACCATAGTGAGTATATTTTTTCAAGAACACACCAGAGTATAGACTTGCGCGGGAAGGTCATATCCTTTGGTGATTTTTGCGTCTCCGACAGCGCAGCCGTTCAGTTTATTACCTTCACTTTGTATGAGTGTTAAAAGTTAAAGATAACGACGTTAGACATTCACATGCTTGTAGAAGCCGAGGACCAGCAGCTTTATGGATTGCACCATCCACTAAACGGACCTTAAGATATTGGCAATTAAGAGAGAAAACATTACGAACCGCCACCGCCTCCTGTTGTAAGACCACGCAAGGTCAAATCACTGAGTATGAAGTTGCTACAATGCGCTGACCCAGTAGGTTGCTCTTCGCTGCATTTACGATGACATCGACTTCGAGTGTTGTGATATCTGCTTGGCTGGGATAGAGTGCCGAGAACTTCAAATGCTCAAAGTTATAAGTTGGAAGTCAGGAAACTCACACCAATGAAATGCAATCTAGGTGTGATCGCAGCTTACGTTCTGCGTACAACTCGCGGAGAGTGGGCATCTTTGACGCGGGAACATATTCCTTGCTCATGCCAAAATCGTACGGTTCTCTAATGAACTGTAAACAGACGTGTCACGTCAGAAAAGTAAAACTGGTACCCAAGATTAAAACTTAGTACAAGTTCTGACTAGTGACTATAGAAAAAAATAAAGGTTCGTGCAGCGTATTAGGTTTATCTTAGTTGAGGGTCATAAGTATTATAGTGTCCATGCTTACTGTACTTGCACAACTCTGGTTTACATTGTCCTGACCAACTCTCTCGTTTAACGGGAGCTTCTTGAACGTTCACCTCGAATAACTTGACAGAGAAATCAAGGTTGCCACTCTTGTCAACCCACCCACATGAACACTAGCGATCAATATGGTACAAAGCTCGGCCAGCCTAGAGGTATCCGAGAGGGACAATACAAACAATCTATTCTGTCTTTTTTTTTCCGAAGCATTGCGATACTCTAATCCTGACACCAAAATCGGATTTGCTATCTTAGAACGAACGACCATGAACATGCAGGCTGTCCTTTTCTTTCCGAGAACCACTTTCCGCACATCCATCCTACTGACTTCCTATTCGTCATGATTAGATACTTGAAGATCCGCCAATGGAAACGATGCCAGTGATGTGTTCCACGCGTTTACGAAGCGTGGGCTCTACCTTGCAATTACAGCAAGTTCGATCCGCATCAGTATTGATCCCTTCGACTTAGGCTGACACCGCAGATAGGTTAATAAAATATCTTCTGCGATCGTGGCTCTAGAGTATTGGCGGAGTCAGCAGATGCGCTCGGAAAAAATCAAGTATTATCGGAGTAGCTCACTGCTGCCTTCAATACTCATGTTTCACCGAGAGCTATATGCGCGGTATGGTCAGCCTACATCAACGCCCGCAACCTTGACGCTTATTCTAAAAGGAAAGGGCGATATGCCTGACGAGTTCGTGATTAGCGGGACGACAGCGCGCCCGCGCTCGGAGGACGTATGTGTAAGAATCGTCAGCAGCGCGTTAGACAGCGTTGTGGATAAATTCATGTTGAACGTTTGGCGGTCTGATCGAGGATCGAAGATCAGGCAAGTAATAGTCAGAATCGACGTCTAGCATACCTTTATCAGTCCTCACTTCCGCGTTTATAATCCTAAGTAAAAAATCGAGATGTCTTCAAAATACTGTTCGTAGGTTAGTTCCGAACGAGATTAAGTACCAATTTTCCCAAGGGATTTCCTCCTATCATTATATAGCTTCATGAGTTACAGTTCAGACAAAATAAGAGTAACAATTTAGGCACACCTCGCCCATAGAAAACCACGTCTTCTTTGGACGCTTTTCAGCAAATATCACCGTGATCTATTAGACGTAAGTTTAATATGAGTCATAAGTGCTAATCGGGGGTTCAGCACCTGTCCACGCTTGTTCGCGCCGCTTTCAACGCCTTTCCAGAATGCATCCACCTTCTCCTCGATAAGTTGTTCTGTCTGCGCGTCTTTCACTCCCGGCTGAAATATTCGTATTTATTTTTGGAGACTATAAAGCAGCAGATAGCTTTGAAGATACCATAGTGACATCTAGCACCTCCATCGTCTGCGGCTTGATGGTTCCAAAGAGCCGGTGGAAAAGTATCGAATGAAGGACGGCCCTGAGAACATCCTTCGCTGTAAGCCTATCAAGAACCTGTAAATGCAATTAACCTCAGATTTCAACTAATTTTGAAAAGCTATTCACTAGGTCGATAGTGATTCTGGTCTGTGTGCTGTCCATGTCTGCGAGCTGAAGGCCTGCGACAGATATCTGTCTGACGTGTGCGACGGCGGCGTGAGACGCAATCACCAAATCTAACTTCTTCTCAATTTTGATCTGAATGACATAAGCACATGCTATTTTTTAATACATAATAAAAATAAAAATAATATTGTGCAGTCCTGAGTACAGAAAGCTCAAAGTGGTCAGGTCGTAGGCTATTGATGAGCGCAGAAGTGGGAACTGAGTATAGTATCGAAGGACTCGGAGAAAATTAACTTGAAGCGAGATGAAGGCGCCTACCACCGCACGGATTACTGTGACCGTAGACACGCCAGAAGAGTTTTTCAATTAGATTCATGGTGCCTTAAAGTAAGTATTTTCACACTGTTCATATTTTATAGGACTCTTCGTGAGTGCGGTCTAGATGCACCACTTTGATGCACAAGTCCATGTAGATAAAGTTTGTGAAATCTTTCATTCCCAAGACCTTGATGCAGGCAGATCCTCGAGATCTTAGTTCAGCGATACAAGATTTGTCCACAGGCTTTCTACGCCATATTAGCCTGCCGTACATGCGTAGGTATCATTTTGGCGCAGAGTCAATGAGGATGGTCCCAAAATACGGCAGATATGACTGACTAGTGATTATTCAATCAGGAGAGCAACGCTGGCAGACTACAACTGAGCATCTTTATCTTCCGCATTCAGACGTTGGATCTGGGACAACGAGTGGGCGAATTGCTTGCGCGTCGAACACTACTAATTGATTGCTGAACCCTGAAATCTATGGGGCAAGTAGAGTAAAAGGCATCGAAGCTCTTTGGTGCCTTCCTGTCAGCCAATAAGCTCCAAAAGCTCAAGCGGGCTCAAACGGACAATTAGCGACGGCACGGCCGCTTTGATTGTGGCAGTCGTCAGTCACGAATGAGGGCGTTCGTGAAAATTTCAAGTAAGATACGAGATTTCTCACTCACGCGAAATTGCTTCGATTCTACGATATTGAAAGTAATTTTACAAACCTGTATTATTTTCATGATCACGAAACTACCCGGGAGATCGTCATTGCATTTCATTGTCGTTGCTCTACTCAAATCGTGCTCGTGCAATCCCAGTCTATAGTACGCACATTTCAGCGAATGAGACAGGACTCGGATCTCCGCAAAATTTACCGCAGTGTAGCATGCCAAGCTCGCGTGAGAAGTCAGTCAAAGAAACAGGCTGATCTTAAAACAGATCGTTTATACTTCTAACAGATTTCAGTGCCTTGTCCCTTGTCTCTTTTCGACGCCGGGATGATCAGTTGGCTTCAAATCGTTGTCAAGCAATTTGAAGCTTGACAACGCGGTCAAACACGCTTCCTGAGTGAAGAGATCTGCCAATCCTTCCTAAAATAGCGCTGTTCTCGCACGGTCAATACCGTAGCGTCTTAAATCGTACAAAAGCAAAAAGAATCAAGGGGATTTCAATCTTCTCCTCCTGCTGCTATCTCCTCTGTTCCTTTTTTTTCTCTTCTTCAGTTCTTCAGTTCTCAATACTTTTGTTCTGCCTTTTATACGCTGAGCGTACCTTGCTTACATTCTTCAATCCCTAGTCGACTGGTTGACTCTCGACAGAAGCCACACTCTCATTTGTTACAGCAACAAAAAGGAAGAAAAAAATCGCCATGAAATTGTCTATCACATTCTGTGTTTCTACTCTCGTTGCCTCGACTGCTGCTGCGCCTCTCGATTTATTCTGGCGCCAGGTCGTCGCTGATGGTTTGACGCTCACTCAAATTGACGCCCTGACCCCTCAGTTCGGTCATGCTGCAGATGTCAATCCTACAGGCACGGGTAACTGTGACGGGGCCGTGAATGATACGAATGGTCTTCCTATTGAAGTTCCCTGCAGCTGTCCTCCCCCGCGCGCTACCTTCATCCAGGTAAACTTTTGTCTCTATCTAAATTCTAATCATCCGCACACTTATCAAACCTGAACTGAAATTGAAACCATGCAGAGTCTCGCAGCAAATATCGCTGCTGGGCACGCTGTTAACAACCCGTCTGTGGCTGTCACTTTCCCAACGGACAATAGCACGGCCTCCATTCTGGCGCGCTTCAATGCCGCATCAATCACACTTCAGAATGAAAACGGCGAGGGTGTTGGATGTCCAGAGTCTTCTACCACGTGGACTGCGCAAGCAGCCGCAATTCAGGCTGGCGCTAAAGACAACAACGCTCCTACGGCTGCCGCACCCCCGTCATCGTCTGCACCCGTATCCGCATCTTCGCCTGCAACCACGGTTGCTGCACCCGCTTCTTCTGCAGTGACTACAGCTTCTGCATCCGCCCCTTCAACTACTGGTGCAGATGGTTTGTCACTCGCCCAAATCGACGCGCTTACACCACAGTTTGGGCACGATGCAGATGTCAATCCCACCGGCACAGGAAATTGTGACGGTGCCGTAGACGACGCGAATGGTGACCCTATCTTAGTTCCTTGTGACTGCCCTCCGCCGCGCAATCAATTCATTCAGGTACATTTATGTCGAAAATCAAGGCTGATATTTTGTTTATATTCAAACATTTATTCTCTGCACATGTAGGACCTTACTGCTAATATTGCGGCGGGCTTTGCTGTCAACAATCCGAGTGTTGCTATCACATTCCCAACTGACAACTCAACGAACTCTATCCTCGCTCGGTTCAATGCCGCGTCGGTTACGCTTCAGAACACGAATGGCCCGGGAGTTGGTTGCCCTATATCATCGACGACATGGACTGCCCAGGCAAACGCCATTAGGGACGGACAGCAGAGTCGAGTGGCTATCGCGACTACACTATCTGTGTCAACGGAGTCTTCCGTATCCACTTCACCAGCAGCATCTTCCGTTGTGGCTGGGTGTCCCGCGCCCGAACCCACGCCTACGTCCTCCGAAGTTCCTACACCGTCATCAATCGTGTCTGCCAGTCCAGTATCATCAACAGACGTCACGTCCGCAGACGGTTTGTCACTGGCACAAATTGACGCACTCACGCCGAGATTGGGGTTCAGCTCCGGCGTGAATCCAACAGGCACGGGCAACTGTGACGGAGCAGTAAATGGCGCGAACGGCCAGCCGATTGAGGTTCCTTGCTCATGTCCGCCTGCGCGAGACGTCTTCATCCAGGTAATTCATAGCATTCCATAGAATGTGGATCTGATATGTTTTGCTTACATGACATATTTACAGAGTCTTGCTCAGGATATCGCAGCTGGACACGCGGTTAACAACCCGTCTGTGTCAGTCTCATTCCCGACGGATAACTCGACGAGCTCGCAGATCACGCGGATCCAGTCGTCACTGGTCGCTCTTCAAAACTTGAATGGCCCGGGGCAGGGGTGTCCCGCGGCGAGCACAACACTGTCGGCGCAGCTGGCGGCACTCCAGGGCTGATGTGCTGACGCCTGCTTGATGCGACGTGCTGTTGTAGCTGGAGAGCAGATACTCGTATACCCTTTATACTCTGGTGGTCGTGTTTGCTTCAAATTTCGGAATTCTCTCAGGGCTCGGATGCAGATGGGCATCCGTTGACGATAGCCGATACTTATACGTTAACTAAATGAAATTTTGTCTTTTCCGTTCTTCTATTTCCTGGAGCGTTGGAAGTAAGGTCGATCAGTACTTGTCGGTGCCGTTGATCGGCACTGATACAAAATGTCGGCCTGAGTTTATGCCGAGATGCCGAACCCTGCTTCCGACGGTCGACCTGGAACTATCATCTAATTTAAAACACAAGGAAATGATTTCCGACGTAACAAGAACGAAAATACCGACCTGATGATTAGATTTCCATGATAAGTTATCCGTAAAGATCATCAATTTATTTGTTGCTATCGCCCACAGATTCATCCAGCCACCGTTGCTTCGCGTAATATTCAGTGAATGAACTTTCCTGGGCAAACATGACAAGCTTGGTTCGCCGAAAAAAAACGTTTACGGGTGAGGTTGTCAATTATTGTTAGGCACTGCAGGTCTCCAGACAATTCTTCGCCAAGATGCTGAGTTGGTTTCTAACTACCTGACGACGCGGCTCAAACATCAAATCACGCTCCTGTCAAAACTTCCTAGAAAAGCTGTGCTCTCGCACGACTAGAAATCATACAAAAGCTTGACTGTAGCATCAAGGGACATTCCAGTATCTCTTCTCCCATTACTATCTCCCTTGTCCTCTTATTCTGTTCTCTTTTCTTCTTTTATTTTATACGCTGAGCGTATCTTACTACTCACTTTCAAGAATTCTTGTCTAGTCGACTGGCTCACTTACTCCAAGCTACACGTTCATTAGTTATTGCAACAAAAAGTATCCATTCATCATGAGGCTGTCTATCGCGTTCTGCGTCTCTGCTCTCCTTGCCTCGTCTGCTGCTGCACCCCTCGACTTATTACAGCGCCAGGTCGTCGCTGATGGTCTGACTTTGGCTCAAATTGACGCACTGACGCCTCAGTTCGGCCATGCTGCAGGCGTCAATCCTACAGGCACGGGTAACTGTGACGGAGCAGTAGATGGTGCGAACGGCCAGCCGATTGAAGTTCCGTGCAGCTGTCCTCCCTCGCGCTCTTCTTTCATTCAGGTAAACNTTTTTGTCTTGATCTAAAATTACATATCTACACATTTTATTAATTTAATTTTGATGAAATGCAGAGTCTCGCATCAAATATCGCCGCTGGCCACGCCGTTCACAACCCGTCTGTGTCCCTCTCTTTCCCAACGGACAATAGCACGGCCTCCATCTTAGCGCGCTTCAATGCTGCGACTGTCACACTTCAGAACCAGAACGGCGAGGGCGTTGGGTGCCCGGAGGCTTCTACCACGTTCTCGGCACAAGCGGCCGCTGTTCAAGCCGGCACCTCGGGCAATAGCGCTACTACCGCTGCTGCCCCTCCTTCTGCAGCCCCAACTGCGACAGCTGCCCCGCCTTCCTCTGTTGCAAGCACGGCTGCAGCGTCTGCTTCTTCAGTTACCAGCGCAGATGGTCTGTCAATCGCACAAATCGATGCACTTACGCCAAATTTGGGATTCAGCTCCGGCGTGAATCCGACAGGCACGGGCAACTGTGACGGAGCAGTAAATGGCGCGAACGGCCAGCCGATTGAAGTTCCCTGCTCATGTCCGCCTGCGCGAGACGTCTTCATCCAGGTACTTCATAGCATTCCATAGAGAGTAGATTTGATATGTTTTGCTTACTTGACATACGTATCTACAGAGTCTTGCACAGGATATCGCAGCTGGTCATGCGGTTAACAACCCGTCTGTGTCAGTCTCATTCCCGACGGATAACTCGACGAGCTCGCAGATCACGCGGATCCAGTCGTCGCTGGTTGCTCTTCAAAACCTGAATGGCCCGGGGCAGGGGTGTCCCGCGGCGAGCACAACACTGTCGGCGCAGCTAGCAGCACTCCAGGGCTGATCCATGGAGGTGTGATGCCTGACCTTTCAACTGGCAGCGTTGCTTGATGCAGCATGTTGCGATTTGGAGAACAGATACCCTCGTGTCCGACACTCTCTAGTGATCGTGTTTGCTTCGAATTTTCACATGGCTCGGATGCAGATAGACGTCCGTTGACAATAGCCGATATACTTTATTAAATGAAATTTCGTCCTAGGTGCNTTTTTTTATAATTTAATTGACCTGGGATCGACGTTGTTGGGGCCGGGTCTGGCCGACGGCTGAATCTCGGAGTCGTGATGGCCGCTAACCGGCATGATTACAAATATGTTAGTTCGTGCCGAAGTGGCCGAAGTCTGCTTCGACAAGATCGGAGCCGGAAAAATCTTAATGCGACCGTGACCTGGAAAATTATTCGATTAGGTTTGAACGGCTCTAAGTTATCGCCTTGTGTCTTGCGTTCACCAGGATTGTTCTACTGTTTCTTCTTCGTTGCTATTGTTTTCAACACGGTTTTTCACTTGATGTATATTGCTTGAGATTGTGTATTCGTGATATACGGTGGGTCGCTTTATGAGCGAAGGCATTGTTTTCATTTCTGGTTGTCTTCTAATTGCCATTGGCTTCTCATGCTATGGACGTGGCCATATCGCACCGTGACAAGCTATATCGGTATCTTCCATACATGTCTGGGCATGTAAACGAATTAGGGGCCTGCCTTAAGCAGGATTCGAGCAGTCCAGCTGAGCACGCAGCTGGCTATAGCCGGCGGGAATATTGCAGTAGGCATCGGAACCCAGAAGTTATAATTGGATAGTTTCGTATTACTTCGTTTTTCAATGTCCCTTAAAACCCAATGAAGCCGCTGTACCGTCGAGAATCGCCTTGTGCCCACCTTCTGCCCACGTTTTTCTCGTGTCCGCCAGTGTCGCGCTCTTCGTTGTCATGGATCTTTCTGATATCCTCGCCGATGCTTCACAGGCGATGGTCATGCGTGTGAGTAACTTGAGTGACTGGAATGTGAATTTTCCTTTTGGTAGCATATTGACTGAATATCCTCATTAGTATACTGCAGGTTGGTCTATCACTATTAGATTTTCTTGTCATTCTCATAAGTTTGTCCAAACTAAAACCTTAATACTGCAGTAGCGACCATGACACTTTGCGTGAGCCATATATTACTTCATTTAACGGTTCGGACACGATTGACTGATTACCATGACTGAAGGTATATGAGTTCCTCCTAAGTCTTGATAGTGAAGTACGATCCCATTGGCCTTACAATGGAAAATGTGATCAATTTTAACCAGTATTGGATTGCTTTTAGCTGCTGTTGTTCTGGTCATCTCGCTTTACGATAATAAAAGCACTTTTCCTGGCCAACCGCTATCTACCCTTCTTCGTCACTTTCAGCTACGCATTTTGTACGTAACCTTATTTTGCGCGTCCTCTCAAGTTCATCCATCTTCCATACAGTCCTTATACTAAATACAAATGCCAATGCGCAAGTAAGCTACTAAAGCAAATTAAATCTGCAAGATATTCATTCTCTTTTTTTCTTCGTTGAAGCTATGTGGACCTGCATTTATCACCATCGGCTGTGAGAATTCTCCGTTTCGACTCTATACCCGTTTTCTAATTTCTATCTCCTGAGGCAGTCATGTCTTACGCTGGATTTATTTTAGCAGAAGGTCAGTGGGTGCCTTGATTCTGAGTTATGAATTGGCTGCTTGAAAGTGATATCTCGCAGCTGTTTTGTCAGTACGGGTATATGTCATTTGGCAGTCCAGGAAATCCATTCTTATACTGGTGTCGTGTCTTCTTGGGGTACGTGCGNTTTTTTCATTAAAACTATTTTCAAATACTAATGTAAACACAGGCAAAGTCGATCGCAGCGTTCGCAGTCACATACGTTTATTTGACGTCAGTAGAAAGTTAGTATGCCTAACGCCTTTCTATCTACAGCGCCTAACGCCGCAGCTCCTACCAATTCAGTTTCACCAATAAATTTGTTCCGCTCTGGTTGTGAAGTCGTCTTCCAAAAGAGGATAGAGTGGATAACTATTTTCGTTATCTGCTTCTTTGAAATAGGTGCGTGTGATTATACTCCGTTAGTCACTGTGGATTAAGATGTCTATATTGTTAGCTATCTTTTCTCTTATGATCATGGCGAAAAGAGTACATTGTAAGCCTCTTTCAATCTGCNTTTTTTTAAAGTACGAAGTTGACCGCTCACCTGTCATGAAGTGCGCAGATCGAACTCCGAGCTGGTGTCTATCCTAGTGCAAGATGGCAAGTGCTATATGAACTCGATTAATGAAGATGGCACAAACTAAATCTTCATCGAAGGTGTCATCTATTGCATTTGCATTATGAGTGAGTGCATTAAGCTAAACGAACCTCCATATAGAACTCAAATAAATTTATATAGCCGTCAGTCTCGTGAATGTATTCATCGTCAGATTCGCACCGGTGCGTTAAATCAGATGCAAGCTCATAATTAAGGAATACTTATAGACGCCTTTGCTCAGCCCGTTATTTCACCCTTCCTTATTGTGTAGGTGTTATGTTTAGAACAACATTGTGGTCTAAACTGACTGCGCCTTTTTTTTAAGCACGCAAGGAACACTACACAATATTTTGTGCACAAGGCTGCTTTTGCGGCTGCGCGATGTCGATGCACGACGGAGACAGTCTGTCGCACTAGATGACGGATACTACTATTGTACAAGTATCCCTTTGGCAGTTACGGTCAGTACGTCCAGTGCGGTTGCTTCTCAATGATGGTGTTGGTTTGTCTGGGTTCACATAGATATGTAAAATAGACAATAGTACTGGCTTGTATTTTAGATTTATGCAACTCGACATTCTTCAGCCAGCCCGGGCCAATCGTATAACTGGATCGGAATCACGTGATGGACTCTCGACGCGTCAAATTCTGTTCTAAATCTGACGTCGTAGGCGCACGCGTTGCCATCTCTTCTTCGCATTCTCTAGTAGTCGCTGTCTTGCAGCACGCGCAACGTTTACAACAAATTGATGAGGGTCTAGATTACTTTATAACGCCTTTTATTTCTTGATGATTATGTCGTCTTTCGCTACGAACCACGTTCGGTCGTTGGTCAACACGGCCGGCGCGCGTACCGTCTCATCTACTGATAGCGACTCAGCTGCTGTTTCTGCTCAGAGTCGACAATCATCACAAAGCGAGGAACTGCACACCCTACTCCTTCAGCTGAAATCACCATTTGATAAATACACGTTGCGAACTACTTTGCAGGCCCTGAACGACCAGGAATTGGCGCGCGTTTCTGTCTCTCCGAGCAAATTATCCCTATCAGGTGAAGATGCGGATAATAGTATGAGAGTTACATTGGAAAATAGGATCATCGTTGGGATCTATGCGGAAGCTTTGGATTTATGGCTGAAAGAAGCAAGCGAAGCAGATTCGGAGGCAGAATGGTGGGCTGGTATCGCAAGGTCTCAGCAGTCCGTTGCCTGGTATCTTCTCGCTAGTGAGTCAAGCTATGCATCCATGAAACAGCTAAAATAACACACATGTAGCTCTCCCTGAGCGTCTAAGGCGCAGCTTTTATGCCATTTTGAATGCCCTACGTTCGCACCATATTCCATTGCGCCCCTCTTCGTTCACACCGCAGACGCTCCGACAACTCTTTCCGCACTCTTTGCGGCCCACCGCGCTCGCAACGGCGTTTTTCCCGCACCTGTCGCATCAACCTCATCTCTTATTTACGTCGCCTCTTGAGCTCGCCCGTCAAGAGTGCGAGCTGAGGAAAGAGAAGCTCATCTTTCTCAGGGATGAACGTGCTGGGAGACTAGGCCAACTCCTATCTATCAAGAGCGAGATGGAGCGCTCGATGCGTGACGAGCGTCTCAAGGTAACTGCAAAGAGGCTCCAAAGGGCCATAGACGATAAATCTGATGGCGTCGATTCTATCGATACGAGCTCTGATAGTTCTGTCTCGTTACTGCACTACTTGACGTTTCACCAACTGCCTGTTCACGTTTCTGCCCATGCCGAACTCCTCTCCTCACTTCGAAGACCATCACGACTCACATTGCTTTGGCCTCATCTAGCACTTATCCCACCTCTCTCTTTCGTCGCCTTCCGCCTCGTTTACGGCTCGCGGGAGTCAATCGCAGAGACTGCGCTGCGTATCCACGACACCATCAAAGGCTTCTGGTTTGGGTATGTGATCGAGCCTATGAAAAGTATTCTTGATACCGTGCGTACCGGTCGCGACAACGCCGCAAGGATCGTCAGTCGAGAGGGCGTCAGGGCAGACATTGAGGTACGATCGGAGAATACCTCTTCCGATTCATTAAATCTTGAATACCGTCTTAGTCTTTGGAAAGAATGTCAATCGCACTGAGTAGGGATAAACTATCCCTAGACAACGTAGAGCTACAACGTCTCGTCGATCAAATTCGTCAGGGTGACCTTACGCCCGTACTCCGAATATACGAAGAAGACATAAAGTCTCCCGTCCGTGCAGCATTAACGGGATCGCTCATTCGCTCGCTGCTCATCCAGATTCAAAAGGCGAAAGTATGTGCCTTACCAATAAGCTCAATTAATAAGAATCTTATACATGTAATTTTCTCTTTCAAGGTCGATCTGGACCAGGCACTCTCAGGGATCGACAGGTTGCTCCATTCTCAAGAACTGACTTTCGCATTCGTTGGTGTTGCGCCTGCACTCGCAATTGTGTACGCTTTCGTCAACGTCATTCGCGGAATCTGGATTGGAGGACGTGGAGACAAGATGCTCGGCGGGCGAAAGGAGCGCGAGGGCTCTTGGCTCGCGATCAGACATGTTGAGCGACTCATTCTCACGAATCCAGGATCTTCTTCGTCTCCTTCGCACATAGCAGAACACAAATCAGAATCAGAATCGACGCTTCCACCACTGACATCTGGGCTGCTACTGATTTCCCTCGCACGGCTGCGCGCATACGCAGAGGTACGTCTGCCTGTGCACTCTCTGATACGCGAGGGCATTCTCGGAGACATCGGAGACCTTGAAAATCCAACCTTGGGTCGTACGGAGAAGCTGCGTGTCGTTGAACGAATGTGGCGCTCGTGGGGAACGGTGCTAGGATGGGATAGGATAGGACGGTTCAAGTAACTGAGTCTGTTTTCAATTGGCAGAATTTGGATTTGACTCAATGGATGAAAACTGGATTGCCTCGCCGGCTGCCCTAGACTGAAAATCTGGTCATCTATGTGCGGACTGCACATAGCGAACCTAAATTACTTAGATTCCTGCTAATCACGTAACATGTCACAGATATTCAAGAGATGTCACAGTACTTCTTTCTCCTACCCAAGAATCTCCCGTAACAAAAATATCAAATGTTCTCTCGATAATTGACACCAATATATACCTACTAATGACGAAGATGATCATCTCGTATGGAATTCGGAGATTTACAAACTGTACTTAATGCTAATTTATAATGACGATCCAGCCGCTTTCCAAATCCACTTACTACGATTCTGCGTATGGCATCAGAAAAAACGAATAAGCTGAGATATGGTTACCCGTATTAGTAACAGTGGTTCACGTCTGTGCTACGAATATATCCTATATATCTTGTCAGGGTCATTGCACAGAATACCAGCATATCCGTCCTGACCTCAGGAATCAGATCCGTTTTACAGCAGTTTTTCTGGTCAACTTCTTGACGACAGACACGCTTTAACACACGCGTGCTATGAGCTATATAATCAATGAAATGACAAGGTTATTGTATATCTTCCCAAAGATGAACACTGACATATTCTATTCTAAGATTCCATGATGCAATGTCTAAGCAGACATGACTTTTTCAGAGCATCAAAGCAACAAGAAAACATTGTAGAGGAAATAGGTCTAGCTCAAAGGGAGCGTTTAGGAAGGGCGTACAAAGGAGAGGTATAAAGGGATGTGAGTGTCAAAAGAATGATGCTACACCGTAAATAAACGAATTGCAGACACAATATAGATCAACTTAAAAAGGCGGTCGATTTCCTTTTTCTCCGAAACATAAGTACCACAAGTGCCTCGTCATTCTAGACGGCGCTTGCTCCGGCAGGCATTTTGGGACATTCCTGGTCAGGTGAGCGCATGTTGCGTGAGCGCGAGGCCTCGTTTCTACAATGTCAGTGAATAATTTATTAGATCGCTAATCGAAGACGTGGTGACTCACGGACGGTTGAGTAAGCTCTCGCTGCCCGTGTACATAAAGAGATCGTACAAAAAAGTCGCAACGAGGGCACCTAGGATTGGCGCAAGGACACCACACCAAAGCCAATACTGGTGTCGGAAGTTAAAAACTCCTCGTCCATAACCGGCCATCGCGGTGAATATACGTGGGCCGAGGTCGCGTGCAGGGTTTACAGCAAAACCAGTCTGTGCGCCGAACGTCATTCCGATACCGAATAGAGTGAAGAAAAGCGCGAGTGGAGTGAAACCAGCTACTCCGGGCCCGTTGCGTTTGTCAGTGACAGAGAGCAGGACGATGAGGAGAATGAAAGTTCCTAAGAACTATAAACATGTTTAAGTACATGTACAGTTGTATACGTAATCCTGAAGGTACGTACCTCATCCCAGAAGGCGGATACTGGTGAATAAACCAGTGAGATCTAGTTAAAAGAACGTACATGATTTGATATGTTGTGTGCCTCACCGTCGGATAGGTACGGAGCCGCATAAGCCCCGAAGAGAGATGCTGTACCAGGGACAGTGCGTATGCTAGGTCCGCCTTCAAACAAGCTTATCGCATGGAAGTAGTTTGCGTAGGTGATCGCAGCGCCGACGATTCCGCCAAAGAGTTGAGCGATGATAAATATCGGGACCTTCTTCCAAGGAAACCCACGGAACGTAGCGAGAGCGATCGAAATCTAATGTGAATGTCAGGTAACAATGCGAGTAAAAGTTATTTAGAAGAAAGTCTAGATTGGTGTCTGACCGCTGGATTAATGTGACCGCCACTGGTGCTGCCGGAGACTAAGGCGCCAAACCCAATCCCTGAAACCATGTCACTACTAGTAACAGAGACATACATTAAAATTACCAAAATCTTGAGATTACATGCCTAAACCCCAGCCGAGTGCAACGGACATCCAATCCTGCGCACATAACATTAATTACTATTCATAAATAATACCTAGTTGACAAACACTTACTCCCGCGGGTGAGGAAGATACGTTAGGATTATTGAACAAAACACCTTGCGCATTTCCTGCTGTTCCGAAGAGAACAAGAATCATTGTGCCGATAAATTCTGCAGCAGGTTCGCGGATAATGTGGCTAACAAAGTGCATAAGTGACCATATCTATGTAACCATAGTGCATGAATATTGTTACACACCGCAGCCTAGACCAACCGTTAGGAAATGTGGTGAAGCACTCCGTGTCGACCACGTTAGGCAGGTCGTCGTCATCCCTTGTTGACATTACATCCGCCGTTGATATGTCGTCTGTTTGTCTTATATTCATTTTCATCGAGTTAAAGGGGGACATGGTCGACGACTTGAGCAATTCAGTGAGACTCGGAGGTGTTACATCAAGAAAAACATTTACTATACTAGGAGTGATGAATGATGTATAGTACTCCATAGTACTCCATAGTCCCCACCAACACCTATGGAAACTAATGAATCTATGTGGCCTATATAGATCACATAGTTTCTATAGTAATGCAGGGAACTAGTATAGTGCATTACATCTTGGGAAAGAGATGACCCTACTGCTGCATATATGCATGCACTATCCTCGACAGGAATTGCTGGTGTCGAGCGCAGCACTCAGGCAGGAGTAATTCATCGCACGCGCCCAAACACCCAATAAAGAGATGTGCCGACACCTTAAGCGCTTGCATTACGAGAACATCAAAACTTGCTTCAATACAGCGGAGAGGCTGATGGCTCCCATTATCATGCCTTCGAGAGGCTTCCGCAGAGGAAGAGCATGGGTGCGTACAGGGATCTGTCATTCCTGTATGTCTTCGCTCTACTTCATAAAATACTATACTACATCTAGCCCGGAATCACAATGGTGGTATATCCTTCGGTTAGCGACGTGTCATTATCAGGCCAAGAGACAGCGAGGCGACTTGCAAGCGATAAACGACGACGCGATGATAAACGTCAGTGACTTAGACCTTGACGACGGACCTGCTGACGAGCCTGTGTTTGTGAGTTGTTCGCTTTCCTATTCTTATTTCGCCATCCTGTTATCAGTTTTCTGCATCACTCCTTTTTGTTCAAATGTTCGATCATCGTCCGCTAATATACATTTCTTGGTTTGTCTGCTCTCAAGATCTACATGTATGTCTTCTGTGTATCACAGTCTTCTTTTCGAAATTATATAGCTTTTCTAGTTGCGTTTCGCTTTCCACCCCTTACTCGACTTCAATGAAAACTACGCACGTCTGCCAGTGATAATTTGTCGATGGGTGGAAGATCGGTCGAGTCACTAATTCCATTTGTATTTGTGAACAGCTAGAAATATGTATCATAATGAGCGAGCTTGGAAGACGGAAGCTACGGAATATCTCTAAATTTGTGCCTTCACTCCTATCCCCTACTTAAGGTGCATTTGTGCACAAGTGTCAGATGTCTACAGTATACAGTATATATTGATCCCTGTTTAGGTTTATTTACTAACTTTTTTCTTCAACAGTCGAATGACGTTCCGCTAGTCCTCTGTCGTAGACAAAGGCCTTCGTTCCGAAAATGCTCAAGATAGGCGCGAAAGGTCAAACATACGGCCCCTCTACTACCTCAGCGCCGTGTACTGATAATCTAGGATTTATTCATCTGTTCGTTATTCTGACCTTTCTCAGGGATGACTGTAATCCTCCGGCTACTGTTGTATACCGTTCTCTATCGAGGTACAAGTATGGCCCGAAGCAGACTTAAATGACTTAGATACTCCGAGGGGGACGCAGCAACTATATTTGTTCTTCGTGTGATTAATTCGTGACCGAGCATTGTAAGTTTTTATAGCCGCAATCACTACTCTCACGATGGCATATGCGAAGTCCAGGTGAATAATATCTATCCTTCAGATTTACGACACTGATAATGTGGTCATGAAGAAATGTTTCTGTCTGATGCGTTGCTGAGTTATTGCATGAAACGCCTCCGTCGGTAATTTGAGTTGGGCAACGAAATTATTTTGTGTCGGCGATCTCAAACATCCTACCACCGCAAGAACATGTGTCTAATTTAATTTCAAAGCACCAGGGTATAATACACAAGAAATGCTAGCGTAGAAATATCAAAGCAATCCAACGAAAATAACATCAATGTAGTACGAATCATTTAAAATGGCGAAGCGGAAACGAGCTGGAGTTAGTATAGAAATGTGTTTTCCAACCAAAGATGGACGACCGAGAAATCCAAAGCCAATGAGATCATCCTCCCATTTTTACGTCTTTACGAGGAAGGGAAGTCAAGGAATCCTTTTATACCCTTCTACGAAAAGATCGAACACAGTGCTGAAGAAAACTCATGCACGTCTAAATACCAGCACTCGTAAACCTCTATTCGGGATACCAATGAACCAGCGACTCACAAACAAAATGCGTGCTCCCTTGGAGGTACGCCGGACAGGGATAGGCTGGCCATCATCCTCAACAGTGAGTTCGTCGTCCAGATCTAAGTCGCTGACGTCCGTCAACGCGTCGTCATCCATTGGGTGCAGCGTTCCTTGTTCGGGTCCTGCTGGCGGCACGTCGCCAACGACGGAGTCCATACTCGTTGTGATTTCAGGCTGCAGGTAATGTAAGATAATTTCACAAGCGATTTTAAATTAGATGGAGGACAGACGTACAAGAACGACAGGTCCCCGTACACGCCCATGTTCTTCCTCGTTCCTGTAGTCAACCGTTTTCTGCCAATCATAATTAACGCCTAGACACGGAAGGATTTCTCGAAGAAATACAACACATTCGCGCACCATTGTCCAGTCATCACCATAGCCTTTCTGAGTCGTAGCATCGTGCGGATGATGATAGGGAATGCTGGTCCAGACGAGGCGCTTCCTGGGGACACGCACAATACGACGCAAAATGTGTCTATTGACCACCAAAGTAAATGACGGGTAAATTGCTTTTCGTTGCGACTTTCCGCGAAAATTCATCATGTAACTGGGTGAATTGTTTGCAACGTCAATGTCAAAGAAAAGGATACGCGAGGGCGCAAAGAGAGCTCTGCGCTGTATTTAAACACGTCCAGAAGCCTTGGTGTTCTCGTAAGCCACTACTGAAAGCAGAAGTCGTGTTGATTGGGTCGCGTCGGCGCGCTTCACAATTTGGGTTCTAGACACCGGAGTACATGTACTTCCTGCTCGAACATTGCGACAGACTTCACATAGTCCAAGGATCGAAACCGTTATCTGTACAACTTCAAGTGATGAACTCGACAATCGCACACCAGAGATTGCAAATGCGCTGTTTCCCAGTCATTGGCCATCGGTTTCTTCATCCTCGATACTTCAAGAAAGCCGAGACACCTCGCATGCGCAGAGCTATCTCCAAGAAGCTCTTTCGACTGTTGCNTTTTTTGCTTTCCAGGTCAGTATCGAACGAAGATAGGAGTCCTTTGCTGCTCGGGTTTTGTATACGCATTTTGCTTCCGCACACTTCGTAGCCTATGCTCTTGTCTTCTGAGAATTCGCTCTTTCCACCACAGTTTGGCTGAGCACCTTCTTTATGATCTGAAATAGTCCTTTCCATCCACGGAGCTCAATATCAGCCTCAAAACAAAATCTTTGGGTGACGCCGCTAGCATCGACAGACAGTCCAAGAGGCCAAGAGGAGGCTTCCATAAAAGGAAGATTTGATGGTGAGTCAGGATATCTAGCGAGCAGCAGAGATCTCGTCAGGCCTTACCATTGACCATTATCTTCGCAGGAAAAGCATATTCTTCATGACAATTACAGAGTGATGACCAGAAGGCCTATTAAGAGGCAGAAAATAGTAACTGAAGACAAGACATCCGAAGAAGCAAGCTAAGATGACAATACAACCAAGCCCCAAGACAATGCAAGCCATTTCAGCAATCGAAAGCAAGACTCCAGTCAAAGACGCGAATAAATTAGGAAGCGTACTTGAATGTTGGCTTATCCTCCGCGCTTGCTAAGAGAGCAAGTTGAGTATCTCGCAAGGCCCGCGATGTTCGCAATTCTCAAGGACCCAGGAAGCGGATCGTACCCGAAGGTCTGCAAAATAAAAATCGAGAAGTCGAACAGTCCCAATATTCTGAAGAAGNTTTTTTTTTCAAGCGCGATAAGTTGGCAAGAAGGAAACCCAACAACAGAAATGATACGCACTGCATTTTGCGTGCCTATATAGTTAGTTCCCTTCCACCAGCTGAAGATCCAATGTCCGAACAGAACACACCCCCTCACCCACCCCGTCGTTATATTCTTCGAACCCAAAAAATGCTGCGTTCAAGAGGCTGAACGACATGAATGACGAAGAGGGCGACGGCCGACTTGAAAGTAAGCAATTTTTGAAGGCTCTCCTCAAGTTTACATCCTCCTCCTCCTCCTCCTCCTCCTCCTCGAATTGCCTCTCGGATTGTGTATCCTGCAATCGGATAGACAGGCTTGCTGCGTTTCTGCAGATGTTTCGAGCGGGGTTTGGAAGTCGTTGTGGTTGAAGCGCAGCGCCCCTCGGTTAGTTTCTGGTGACTGTACGTGTGACCCGAAAGCAACCTCACTGGCATTCGCCAGAGGGACTTGGCCTTAGGATAATCATCACATCGATCGCTCGCTGTATACTTGTCCCCTCTTTCTGTATTTTGCAAGAGATGTCCGGATTCCCCTTCCCCTGGAGCTGCGACCTCTCTAAGCCACGATCTGCATGCTTACTTTGTCAAAGGAATCGATTTCTGCAGTATACTTATGGTTTATAGCCCCCTGATCGCAAATCCTGCCTCGTTTGACTGTAATGCACGGCATGGATGATGGCTTGGACTGACGAGCCACCGAGAAAGCGCAATCGCAGCTATCCATTGACCGTCGTATCCGTATGTGCTACAGAGAATTTCAGGAATGGTGGGTGGTGGACCTTACGTATATCTGGTGAGCTGGTATCTCTACGGATGTTGTCGACTCGGAGATGCTGGTGGGTGCTGCTGCATGTTCGTTTCTCTGGGACAGTGTTGATCAGACAAGACACTGTCGCGTATTGGTTATTGGTTTCAGTTCAAGAGAATATAATTTCGATGATCTTTTGATATCCGCTCGTGCCAAACGATTTAGTGAGCGACTCTTCATCATGAAATGTTACTGCGTGTACCGATTATACGAATTGTTGATTCCCCATTTTCTCCTAATGTACGATATTTGTTGTGCCATGATGAGAATATTTTTGGTATACGTGCTAAGATCTAGAGTCAACGTTGGGTCTTGATCTACACTAGAGAAGACCTTGAATTAATTATTAGTGCTTCTCGCTGGCGCCGTAGGTGGCTGCATCCAAAGACAAATGCTTTCAGCTGGTACTTGTTAATGCCCATTAACTAAACTTTATATATATATATATATATATATATGCTGGGAGTACCAGCGATTGCACTGGCAGCGAAAACAGTCTACAAGTCACAATCATGATCGGACACAAACTTGTCTTAGGCGCACGCGGGCTCGCGGTGCAATGTCTGTCGCTGTACGGTTTTTAAATGATCTTGGGGCATGAAATGATACTAAGATAGGCTTTACAAATGTACAGAAAGCATTGGCAAAAGCTCTAGGATACACTACTTTTACTGGACCGATCAGCTTCTCTTGACTTGGATCGTGCGTGAGGCAAGGTCCATGTAAGTACATAAATTCAGCATGCAACATCTACTACTCCCAATCCTATGCCGAGGCCTCTCTAAACGTTGTCTCGCGGTTGAGCTGGGTCTGTTCTATATATTCAACTGCCAGACAGAAGCCCATTTGCTGTGATTTTCTATCAGAGAAACACACCGAAATTCTGCGACGTACTATTGAAATCTTCTCGATATTCTTTGAGTCGACGCGATGGTATTCTTGAGGCGTAGTCTTTATGGCAAAACATAATCATCTACAGTTCTGGGTTTATTCAGTAACTGGGTAGACATTGCATTGCGTTTCTATCTTGTGCTCTCAAATTCAAAAAAAAAAAACTTCCACTATGTCTCTGCTCCATTACGTCCTTCTTCAGAAGTTCCCTGCGTGAGCGAAGACAGTGAGATAATTCTTCTGAACTGTCCCGCTTAGAAACACTCGTATAACGCTCACCAGCATCTGGATAAAGTGTACAGACAGACAAGCACACCGAAGAACAGAATACCCAGTATTCTTGATGTCCCCTATAGCATACTTAGATGTGGCGGGAAGTAAGTGTGTAGCTGCGGTTTCGCGGTGGCTTGTCAGCCCAGAACATACGGTCTTCGTGCCAAGGGCAAACAGAGTCGTGCATTCTAGCGAAGGAGAAGGGGACACGGCCGAGGGTATACATTAGGAGTGTATCACAAAATCGAATTCCCCTATCATGATGATGAAGTAGACCTCCGACTCGGTCCTAATTCAGAGGCCGTGGCTCTGGGGGACTGAGATTTGAGAAGGGGGAATCTGCACACTCTTCATTGGAAGAAGGTAGACAACGCAATGAAAAAGGGGAGATGAGACGTATACGGCGCTGGGCATGTTGTTGAGGGAGTAACGCTCTGGGGAATGAGGCAGGGCGTTCGACGGGAGCAAATTCGAGGGGTTGTCGAGTCACGCTGGTCACCAGAAACTAACCGAGGGGCGTGCTCTGCGCTTCAACTACAAACCACCCTCGAGACCTCGCTCGCAGCACCCGCAGAAATGCTGCAAGGCTGGCTAACAGATCGCGGGATGCGAACGATTGGAGGGACATTGCAGGGAAGAGATGTGGCTTGAAAGTACACTTTGGCTAATCTCGTTTCAGTCAGTGGTCGCTCTTCGTTATTCACGTCGTTCAGCCTTCTGGACGCAGATATCCTTGGATAAGGGTGTTTATGGAGTAGCCGGGGATAGATTTTGAGGCTTGATTTCGCTCGACCTTTGGTGCTAGTTCGTCAAAGGGGGCTAATGAATGCCTGCAGGACTGCGAAGTACGGTGTGTATGACTTCTGTCATTTCCTTCTCGCATACTTTTTATTGCACTTGATCAGTCTTTCTTCAGAATGTCGTGACGGCATAGGCTCTCAATTCTAGTTTTCGTGGGCGACTCCTCGCCCAAGTTCTTGTCTGGTTCTTGAATGATCTTGTACGGATTCGCGGCCTCGCAAGACACTCAACTTGCTGCTTCAGCAAATGAAGGATATGCAGACATTCAAGCACGTTCCATTTCACGTCTTGCGTTCTTGACTGGGGATATAAATTCTCGCATCTTCAGGGCTTGGCATCTTGGGACTCTGCTTCATCATCAGACGGTCTTGACTTCCGTTGTCAGTCTGAGCCTCTTGATTGGCCTTTTTTTTTTGTTATCGTTATCACTCCGGAGTTTTGTTACGAAATCTACGCTTGTTCTGCGAAGATGGTGGTCAACGGCGAAGCTCGACGTTCTGCATTCTCAGTTGGGTCCATTTCTGAAATGACTCAGACTCACCCCATCAAAATAAGCCTGCCTTTTATGGAAGCTTCTTTCGGTCCACCCCCAGTGACGACGATGGCGCCGGCCGTTCTGGGATTTTTGCTCGAGGCAGCGGTTCTCTGATGGCTGAGGGGAGAATGGTTTGGGGCTGAGGCTGGCCTGAGATCGCTGAGAGATTTTGCGTCGGAAGAGGGTAAGTCTTCAGAGGAGAATGAGGGTAGGCCTCGAAGTGTCCTCAAAAACGAAAGCAGAGGTCCAACAACAGATTCGATTCTCTGTCTTGGGTTATATCACTCCACATGTGCAATGCAGGGCTTTTGAAGTCGTCTTTGAATAACTGCTGCGCATGCGAAGCATCCTGTTTTTCTCTAGAGGCCAGAAACCTGAGGATCAACAAAACGCTTGGCTCTGTTTTCCGTTTCTGAATCGTGCTCTGAACAGTGTTCGGCCTATGCGCGACGGGCTTTGTAGAAAGGAGCGGCTCCGAAGGTCCTCAATCTGCGAGAAGAAGTGGCATTGGTCGATACGACAGTCAGACAGGATGGACAGGATGACCAAAACGCGCAGAGGCGACGAGACGCTGAATCAAGGAAGCGCGTTCGAAACACCATCAACCCGAACTTCTGCTTTGAGTAGGCGCTTTACGAGAACGCGGAGGCTTTGGGCGCGAATTTAATACAACGGGGTAGGTTGAAATGTTTCCCATTCGTTTTACGCCCTCGAGCGGCGACCCTCGTGCTCCTTCTCACTAGACGACGACGACTCGGCGCATCCATCCTCTCATTTTCGATGGATTTTGGCAGACAACGNAAAAATGAATTATCCGTCATTTGCGTTGGTCGTCAACAGGCATATCCTGCGGCGTGACGTGCGCGTCCCCAGGAGGCGTCTTGTCTGTTACTATTCCCCGAATCATCATTTGCGCGTTGCGTCGGCTCAGGAGGAGCGCAATGTCGACTGGGCAATGGTGCGCGAATTTGCTATAAGTTCTATGTGAATGAATGAATGTTTCTGTATCGGGCGCTGAACATGGCGGACAGACAACAATTGACCACAGGGACGACGACGAGCAAGGACGCGGTCGGGGAGCTGTCGTACTTGTGTGTCTTCTTTCTATCTAAATGTCTGTCACGTCTGAATGTCAGTTATGTTGTCTGCAGCCTGAAACCACAGCGACGTCGGATGCCATCGTTGGCGGCGCGTCAGCACCTGCAGAAGGGGGATCAGAGCAGGGAGGTCTGCACGCAGTGGATGACGACGCGTTGACGGACGTCAGCGACTTGAATCTGGGCGACACGGTCGAGGACCAGTCTGCCCCTATCAAGCGTCCCTCAAATGGAGTTCGTGAGTTGTTTGTGAGTCGCTCGCTGCCGCGTTCAAAGTACTATTGTGGCTGATACGGTCTGTCTATTACAGACATGCAAGGGCTTCCTCAAACATTGCAGCCTGTCGATCCTCAGAAAAGCGTATCTGTTCCGCAACTGAGAATTCCNAAAAAAACAAATCCGGAGGATAAATGTGATTTTTTNCCCCCACTCTACGCTCCTCGCTCGCACCCACTGTGCTACAAAATATGCACCTGTTGCCTGCCCATTTCGCATCGCCGCCTAATTTGACTGTCGATGCATACGGCTCCCTATGATATGTCTCCGCCGTTCTTATGCTTCGGAGGCCCTTGCTAGACGGATTGTTTGCTTGTGTATGTATCGTACAGAGAGAGGCCCACTAGGCACCCCCTCCCCGCTCCTAACTCCCAAATCCTAAACTTTGAAAATCCTTTTTTTTTTTCAAAGAACACACGCACACAGGCCTGATTGGAAATGGAATAAAATATTAATTAATCTAGCTTGACTCTGACTCTTTCCTTGGCCTGTGCTCAGCAGCAATATTAATTCAGAATTGAGGACGGGCCGATGNTTTTTTTCATTTAGCACGCTCGGAGGTCCGCCGTGACGTATGNAAAAAATGTGCATGAGCTTGGTAGGGGGGGGGCTATGTATGTCGTACTAGTAGTACTAGCACTAGCACTGGTGGACCTGTGCACTCTTTTTCATGTTCAATGTTGTCTCTCACTCCGAGTCACTTGTACTGCAGTGCCAGCAGCCTTTTCA
>SGPK01000283.1:0-31043 GCA_004802695.1 Phellinidium pouzarii
GCCACCATGGAGCAGGTTGTTGAGACGNTGCGCGGTCTGGGACAGACGGCGCGTACTCCGCTCCNGGGCACGGCATCTGCATGTGCGAGCGAGCCGTCATGCTCTATACGCCCGTGCCGCGCGAGGTCGTGCAGGTCGAGCGCAAGCCGCGTTGAGAAACCTGAACCCGTGAAATGACCGCATACTAGAAAGCCTACGATGGAAAGCAACCATGCAAGCGGAGCAGAGACATTGTACACCTCACGCAAAGCGTGCACGAGCTGGGAAAGAGGAATGTCGCGGCCAGAGCGGGGACTATTTATTTGTAAATCTCGATAAGCGAAAGGCCGTCAAGGAGAAATGAGAAAGAAAACGTGCATGTACGAGTGGTTTGCGAGCGAGTTTAGAGCTGGACACGGTGAGCGACTGTCCCCAGGACCAGCTGCGGTGAATGGGTTGAGTTGTCGTGACATAGTGAGACTATGCGGCAAAATGTGCGTCGAGAGAGTAGAGACGGAAGAAAAACAAGCCAGTTGTAACTTGCTGTGCTGGTATGCAGCCGTACTTATAGCCCCAGGGGTGCATTGTAATTGCGTGCCTGCAGTGGCCTATTGAAACATCAAATAGGGACCAACCCGCGAAAAGGTGTTCTATTGTAATAATGTTCACCAAATGCGCCGCGCTCGTGCGGGTGGGGCCTGGTCGTCTTGGTCCCTTGCATACAGACTCAGAAATACATTAGACGAGATAGAGCACTACGCACGCAAGTTGTGTGCAAGGCATGCAATTGCTTCATGTACACTATACACTTAGGTTATCATTGCATTCCACTCAGAAATAGAGCCTGAGACCCCTGAGCGGCGATCATTGGAAAGTTTTTGAATAGGGCGCAGAGCAGACAGGAGTGTGCAGTCGAACGAAGCTGGCGACAGAAACTGTCTCGGCCTGAAGGACAACACAGCCAGCACTGTCGAGGAGGAGGAGAGACAATAAGCACTACTGCCAGTGTGTCCGTTTTTGGAAATTGCTGCAAATCACGGATTTATTTATTTTTGGTGGCTTGGTGGCGTGGCACAAACAAAATCAAATATTATTTATTTTTCTTCCATCTAAATATTAATTGCCATCTCATCAATTAACCGCATGCAAATTGAAAATCTGCTCCTTTACGACAGCAATGAGCTCGCCGAGCCTAGTTCATGTTCAATTATAGAAGATGTAAACCTCCTGTTGCATATTGTCGATGCACCTCTGGGCCTGCTATTCCCAGCTGCTGTCCGTGAACAATGACTCAGGAACATATTTGTCTCCCCTGCAGCAGTCTTCTCATATGCAACGGGACAAGCTTTCGACTATCCTTTTGCGGGTCGCAACGAATTTGGCCTTTGATAACTCTTCTCCATCATCTTGACTTTCTTTCCGTCGCGATTTCTGCTCACGGTGTTGAAAGCAGCGGAGATCACGAGACAAAGCATACGTAGATGGGGCATACATGAGTCCGCGATCGGCGAGCGCATTGACGGCAGGACACGTAGAGCGCAAGGCGTCGTTGAGCTCAGGCTGCACGTATGAGTGATTATCTTGTGATGACCTCCTGCTCATCGTGTTCAAAAAAAGCAAACTCGCCATTGAGTATCGTCAAGCAAGAACACTTAGGGGAGAGACTGATAGTCTTTCGACAGTTTATGGTCTTTTAACCCGCCATGAGTCGCCGAGAAACCCTCGTTACAAAAATATCCTCTGCGCCGAAGTCAGGAAATATATACATTCGTAGAAATTAATCAGGTAAAAAATAGCTTGGTGCTGCTCGTTTAATTGCTGCAATTTAGGATACATGCATCAGCCTACATTAATCGAACAGACCGTTGAAAAATAAGTAAGGATATATGACAAGTGACACACGGTCGCTCTTTAAGCAAGATATTCGCGGACAGTTGGTGCTGGTTAAATGTTCTTTCGGTATAAACTTGAAATTGTCGGTGTTTGGGAAACCGGGATTAGAGTTCGAGTAGCGCAGTCATACTTTGGTGAGTCTGCAAAATAATCTACTCAGCCTGCGCGATTATCTAGAGAGTGCTTAGCCACAAACAGAGTATGACAGACGTTGATTAACTGATTGACTGAATATTACACATATGAACTCCAGTGTTGCCGGAGTTATTGTACAGGTCATATTATACAAAGGTTCGCTCGCTTAGTGCCCTCTGGTACGCTGTCAGACTACAGGCAGAACGCATGCATCAGTGAAGGCATCGATAAAAAAAAACTAGATAAAGAGGAAACGTACATCTCCCTGATAGCCGCCTCTGCATCCAGTGCCATCTCAAACTCCTCTTCAGACATCTCTCTGTCAGCATAACGCGCCATCTCGACTGCGTCCACATATATTTGAAAGTGAGTCTCGCCCTGCGTGTCGGCGCTGACGAGTGGCATAATATGCCGGAGATGCCGGGAAAGCGGTACGTGCGGGGAGAGAGGTGGCATGGATGGGATGACTTTACGCGCGACACTGTCTGTGAGAGGGGCGTTAGGAATGAACTAGGAGAGTGGAAGACCTGAAGGAAAACGCATACCGATGTTCGAGACTGTGTCAAGGATTTTCGTGCGGAAGCGCACGTTCTCATATATGGTGCCTATAACAGTTCTAGTAAGATGAGATAAATGGAAACCGGGCTATACAACACACTAACCTGGAGTCCCCCACCCATCTCGTCGGACGTCCTTCGGCTGCGCAGCGTACGCAATAGTGCATGAGCGCAGAAACTCCTCTTCGATGAAGTTATGGACAATCTATAATACAAGAATAGTGAGAAAGACTAGGAGGTACTCTCAAGAGCTAAAACGGACTCTTGGTAGGTCCCTTTTCCCGATTGCAACTCTACCTTTCGGAATCCTCGCCAACCCAAGTCGCATCGACAGACGTCGCTTCAGACACAAGGCGAGAGAGAAGGCAAGCTAGAGTCATAGCAACGATTCAGATTTATTGATCCCATAACCCCACATAATGAAAGACATACGACCAGGAGATATGCTGCGCCTATAACTACGGCATTCACATTGTCAACCAAGGTGCCGGAACGTGACGTCCGGACTGCCTGAGAGATGAGAAAGAAGAAAGAGACGAGGAGAAGGAACGCGATAGCGAGAGAAATAAATGAGTATGTGAGGCGCGTGAGCGCCGACGCGCTCAGGCGTAGGCGCATCTGCGCAGCGTGAACGTTGAGAGACCACTGCAGTCTGCGATCCCACCCATAAAAACCCATGCACGTGACCACCGGACATCTTGATTTATATATAACCCCTTATACATTAATATTTACACCAGATCATCAAATAAAGCTGAAGTCGCCCGTAACCTTCCTCTGAATTCCTCCCCTAACCCATTTCTCATAATTGAATGTCGTCGGATGTCCACCGACACCCATTCCGGCTTCCCTCCGTCCAGATTCTGCACCCTCGCGGAAGTAGTTATCCAGCGCTTTTGATGTTGAGAGTTGTACATGCCGCACAAATGCCTCATCCGGCGGGCTCTCGATCTCCCAGTCCGGGCGGTCACCTACCGCAGTGAGGATTGCAAGTGCATATACTTCTCGCTCCTGCCGCGACGGATACTTGTCTTCTTCTTCCAGCAGTGTTTGATACTGGTTTATATACCTGCGGAATGGCCCATGTCACGTCTGCAAGGCAAAAAACAAAGGAAAGAGTCTAGAAAAAAAAGNAAAAAAAGACATACCCTCTGTACTGCCTGAGCTCGTCGTCCGGGACTTCTGGGTTCATGAGCTGCTTTGCGATATATTCCGTTGAAAGTTTCTCGCTGGGTTCCACCTCATGCTTTGCTTGCTTAGCCTCAGCCTTGTTCACCGCCTTTCTCGCTGACTTATGGTGACTCGAGGATGGCTGTGAACCCATCCAGCGACGAACGCCTTGCATGAGCCTGTAGGACTTTCAGCTCAAGTGATGAGAGTGGATAGAGTAAGGATAATTCTGACCCAGGTTGTATCAGTGCATTGTTAGGATCAAATGGACTGTGGTCAACGTCTTTCGCAGTCTTCCTGAAGTCTGTGTTGTCAGATTAAGCATCGGAAAAGCCTAAATTCGCCTACCCAGGAAGTTTCAGCGTGCTGTTCATCGAGTACGCAAAGTGCTTTCCCAAACTTGTAAACAGCAACGGTCTGTAGTATTCAATCCAGAAATCAGAGCGATGCTCTGCAAATTCACGCAGGCCCCGTTCGCAATCTTCCAGACGATATGCAGGCTCGAGATGCTTCGGGTTATACCAAGTGCGATAGCCACCACGGCGCGGCCGTGGCGAAGTTGTCTTCTCATGCATACCGAGGAAAAGATTGATTGATGCCTGTTTGTCAGCGTCAAGCACGGCGTTTGTGTAGAACCGACGAATGTTCTCGATGATGTCGCGCGAATGGCTATTCCAGTGTGGCATACGGCGATACGTCTCCACACGATTAACGAGAGCGCTGCCTGTATACTGCAACGCAATTGTATCTCCGTGATCATGATACATCTCTGTCAACATGTTTACCGCGTCCGAATCGAAAGAGAGGTTTGGACTATCAACAATGCCTAGTGCATAAAGCTGATGCCCGAGTACACGCTTCCCAAACACGAACTGTGCGGCGTTCGTACGATCTAGACAATCAACACAGTTCGTGCGACAGATTCCGTTCTGCAATGATATGGTTGAGCGGTATGGAATCGACGGATCGTTGCGCATTTGATGAGCCACAGGCTCTGGTCCAGAATGAAAGAAACCTGTGAGATGGATAGCCTCCTCTGCGATATCTTCCAGGTAGCTGATGACATCTTGCGTTTTTCTGAACGAGAACGAGTTTTAGCGTTATAAAGCGGAGACGTCTAATAAGTAAACCTTACTCCTTGTAAGCCCGCGACATATCCCATGCCCGATAGATCATCTTCTTTCCCTCGGGTAGGCATTGATTGAGATACTCGACACACTGCGTATATTCGTCCAGCAACTTGCTTTCGCGAGGGACAGGCTCACGACGCTTGATCAGATTCAGGATGATAATTGGAGTACCATACCGCTTAAAGAGGTCATTGAAGTGCAGGGATGCAGGGGTGAAAAAGGGGTCAACCACGCTGACTGAGAACTGTGAATACAAAACATTAAACAACCAATGAGGGACACACTATCGATAGGCGGTTTTGGCGTCATCGCATTCGTCTCTTGCGTCCAATAAATCGGAATACTGCCGCGATACTTTTGTAAACAATACTGAGCGAACTGTCTCATTATAAAAAAAGGAAATGAGGAACTTACATGTACGTAGCTAGTATAATACGGACTTGGAGCACGGCGAGCCCTACCTTCCTCATTTACGGAAAAATCTCGCGGGGCGGGATAGTAAAACGAGGTCGTTAGCGCTTCCGAGACGATTTGCTCCGTTTCCACTTCGTTCGCGACATTTCCCTCGTCATTGACGCCACGTTTAAGATATCGCACGCCCGCGTAATGCCGTGAACGACGGGCAATGAGTGTGATGAATACCACCCGGCCAAGAACAGTAAGTTCTGATATAAACATGAGCATTGTGTTAGTGTAATCTCGAATATATCGTATATTTCTCACTGGCTTGGTCAACATGACCGTGAACTAAAGGAAGAATCCAGTGCGCCTTTATAGGTCCCTCTTCACGATTTAAAAAAGGTGCTGTAAGCATATGGTAGTTCCACGCGAAGCGGTCATTAAACCTCCATTTTTCCGATGCCTCGCCTGGGACGGGCTTCGTTAAGTTGTGTTGGAGAGTTGAAGTTAGGTCATAGGTATAACTACGCAGTCTCGTTAGGGTCTAGAACATCNAAAAAAAGTTATCCAGCACACCTAAAGTAGAAGTTTTTAGTCATGTCAACCTGCTTGAAGATGTTCATGAGGCGTTGCTCTTCCGCCGGCTTTTCCACCTTCTGGTTAGAGCAGACAGGAATCATCTCTGTGTTCTCACAATGGTAGAGATAGTGACCGCCGAGTAGCGCAACTACTGAACGCTTAGAGATCACAATCATGTACCAAGTGGCCGTAAACTTGATAAAGCCTGCACATAGACGTTTGATTATACCTTCATTATAGTTCGACGGAGATGCTCTATACCTGCGATACCAAATATTACTCTTGCCTTGCCCAGCCCACCACTCCCTTTATTACCATCCTCCAACATCTTCAGCATGCCGCTCATCTGCTTTCCGCTATATATGGTATCATCTTCATGAACGACGAGCTCCTCTTGAGCGGTGCGGTCGATCTTCATGATACGGTGGCGTGAATCGGATGTATTCGACGCGACAACATAGAAGCGCGTCCGACTCTCATACAAAATGAACTTGTTCAACGCCAGCGGACCCTTCTGAATCTGAGGTGGCGGAACATAGGAGAGGGACGGCCGTGGGCCGCCCGTTGGTGTCGCGCTGGCACTGGGCTTGCGCGAGTTGCGAGAGGCGAGAGATGGAGTGGGCTCATTCCTCGGAGACGGTGGAATGGGCGATGGCGGAATTGATACAGAGGCGATAGTCGGACTGGTACTTAAACTGGTAAACAGCGACGGGGCGTCCGGGATTTGCAAGACACCAGGTCCATCTCTGAGCTCTTCGAAGTCCATGCGCTGTCTCGCTTCAGGTAGGAGATTTGAGTCAGCTTTTGAGGGAAGCGTGAGCTTTCTCTAGTTTCAATAGGACATTTGAGGATGCGTTCGAGCAAACGCGTCTATAGTCCACATCATTGTGATTGACAATGAGACCACACGTGCTTGTAACGCGTCAACAACGCGTCGGACTTTTGACCCTAATCCATTTCAAGTTGGTTCCGGCACGCACAGATCCAAAGGTATCATCAATGTTATTAAGTACTTGGCACAATCATAAACAAAATCAAGGAGTTTACAAAACAAGGTACTATAATCGTACTATAGTTCTCCAATCAAAAAAAAAAAATACAAAATGTGTGGTTCCAGATATCAACAAGAAACACATCAAGAAAAGGGACATCGCGATCCATAAGAAGAGAAATAAAACAAATAAGCATATACGTATACTAGAGTGAACTCGCAACGGATTGCTGCATTCCCCGAGCGGCATCCATTCATTAAAGTCCGGTATTGACACCAGCGGTAGCAGTTTCCTCTGCGCGATCGAGAACATGTCGCATCTTCCACTTTTCGAAGCTTTCAAATTTTTGAGCTTGCATTGCTTTCCAAGCTACGAACCCAGACAGCTCAGAAGTAGACACCGGCATGAGAGTATTGTCCGACTGTTCCGCACTTCTTTCGTTAGACGGTGGGGATGACCCGACGATACCCGTCGTTGAGTTTAGCAGCAATGGCGACGGAGAGTACACTATCACAGTTCGACAAAGATGCGCTGGCGAGAGAGTTATAGATGTCATATCGGATGTACCCGCATGAGATGGCATTTCTGAGATTGCAGATGAGTACGAAGATTCCGAGTCTGAAATGGAAGCAAAAGTAGACGATAATGTAGAAATCGACAATGAAACTAGTGTACCGAGTGTAGTAGATTCACCCGCATTCGAGACCGAAGCCTCATCATCAGCATCATTTGTAGAATTAGACAGATCGTAAGTCATGGAAGACCAGTCACATGTTTCAGAACTTGAAGAGCGCCTAAATTCACTTGACGAGGATGAAAGGACCAGAAGACCGCTTGATTTTGTGTCAGACTTCTTAGTAAGTCCAGGAGATGAGTCGGAAGCGACAAGAGCGATTGATTTCTCCGTTGGGTTTCTGCTTAGGCAAGCGTATACTCCATTCATCAACATCTTCATTTTTGCCTCGAGATTTACGTTGGCCAGCATCGGTATCTTGAAGGACTTCCGAAGTATGATCATCACAAATTGCGTCATAGAGCTGCTGCCCATAAATTGCGCAAAGACCTTGTCTCCAACTGATGCGGTGTCCAAGCCTCTTTGCAAGTTCCCAGAACACTGAAAACATTTAATTTAAAAATTCAACGATGGAACGCAGAAAAATGATGAAACATACAGTATCAGCGAGCCTCCCTCTCGATGATTCGGTCGTATGACCTGAAGATTTCCGCATACTTGTAATTGTGTCGAATCGGGCCGTTCTATAAGCTAGAACAGGTGCGAGTAAAACCTTTATTATCTGTACGATAAAGAAATACTTTAGTTTATTACCGACGCGGAGAAGGATGAGAGATATACGACTTGCTTCTCGAATGTCCCCAGGATTGTTTCGTAAATCTGCGAATTTGTGAAGAACGTGCTTAAACTGACAGGCGCACATGAGCAAATACGCTTGTGACCTTAAAAAGACAATAGAAGAAAATTCAAATAGTGCACACCTGAAAGGATTCAAGCGCCAACAATAATCGGCGTAAACAAACTAACGCAGTGGAGGCCGGTTTGATGGTCTATTATACAAGTAATCAGCGACATATCGACGCCTTGTGTCAAGATAGATAGGTTACTTCACCTTCTTTGAAATGGACACAACGAGCTTTATAGCGGCTCTCATGATGTGCAGTAGAGGCCATGTCAGAAAACCCTAAATCGAACTGAGTTTGACAACGTGCTGTGACGCCAATTAGGCACAGAAACTCACAAACATAAAGAAAACTGTCGCAATGCAGACTTCAGGATTTGATGCTTCCCTACATGAATCATGTAGGTGCGGGTTCAGGACAAACTTAAGATCTGTCTCGGCGCGGTCGATGTAGGGGGTCGTTACAGTTGTATAGTTTCGCTCTAAATCTGACACCATGAGAGAAATAATCCCAAGCCTGGAAGAACTAGCTAACTGCGACCGAGACACAGCAATCTCTAGATCCGAATCTGTGTGTTCGATAACTTTGTCCTCTTTGACAGTTTTCGGAAGCTCGTGGGCGAATTCGGAAACCGGAAGCTGAGAGATGCTCGTGAGCGCGGCTTCAGAAATAATGGGGTCCAGGTCACTAGAAGTCTCAATGAGAGTAACCGTCGAAGTCGAAGCCAGCACCTCTATAACAGCAACTGTTGCATCGTTTGAGAACAATGCTTCCTCACCGATGCAATACCATAAACGGTAGAAAGGATCGGGATTCCATGATTGAGTGGCAGGATCAATAGAAATGGCATCCAACGTTAGTGCCACTGTATTCGGTTTGGCGTCAGCCAAATCGAGGTCCAAGGATTCAATGAAGACAATATCCATTTTGACCGCTGAGACGAATAACGCTTTGTCGGTAGGTTCAATCGATGTAGAGTAGTGGGCGCCGAAATTTGGCTGTTGAGTGGTAGGATTAAGAGCGGCGGCGCCGGTATCTGAGATGAAATAGCCCTTGAATGTATCGGTGAGATACGATGTGATGTTACTATGAGTGTACGAGCCGAAGGCTATGAATGGATGAGGCGCTGGTATGTAGTTGCCACCAAGGCGAATTCCCCTGACGGCACCCCAAAGCACCAGGAGAGTGAGCGCCGCGTTTACGACACGAGCAAACAATAGCATGTGTCAATCAGAAGACTGTTTTGCAAGAACGTACGTTATAGGTAGCACTGGGAATGGAAGTGGAAGAGAGGTGTAGACCGTCGTATTGTACGAACGCCGTGACGCGTCCTCAGGCTTCAGATACGAGCTCCGTCACACACAAAACAAACGCGCTGGTGGCGGAGACGCGCGCCTTCTTCGATCGTCATAAATTGTAATTTGCTGGTGTACAACTCGTTCATAATATTGATTGGTACAGGATTTACACGGCTTCAGCTTGCCACTATTCTCAGTAATTGAAGGTTTGACAAAAAATAACTTGAACTAGTCAAATAGAAAAATGTAACACATGTGGAAATGACATATATTGACACTAGACTCCAAGAAAAAGACGAGCAACGCGTAGCGTATGTAGGAAGACATGTACATACGTATTAGATGTTTGTATCAATATGCATTGTACTGGTCACATTTTCTAATTGTCCGATGCAACTTGAGACACCGTTTATGGCTGTCTCAGCACCCTCTCTGCACGTGCAATAGTGCACCCGTCTCACCCGACTTTTTGCGCGCAGACCTCTGCATCCACATGTCCCATGTTTTCTGTCGGTGACTGCGCAGCTTCTAGGTCAGAATCGATATGTCCGTCAACGACACTAGTGAGCTGTGCGATACGGACGAAGGTTTTGATAGATAAGTACGAGACGAACTCGGAGTTCGACAGAGGAGGGAGACTTTGCATACATGCACTTTGAACTGTGCATGTGCATCAGTTACCCAGTACTTTGACAAACCTGCGGAAGGAGGCATGCTTTTTAAGTCGGCACTTCCATTACTTCGTTAATTATTCAGGGCTGGATGAGTTCAATTGATCATGGAAACCATCGGGATTGCTCACAGAATTATAAATAGAGATATCGCGTATAGCTTTCCGAGTATCGATTGACAGAACACATCCCAAAGGCTCTCCAGAGACTGAACAAGAAAGCGATGAGCAAAAGCATGTTATTGGATAGGAAAATCTATCACCATGGTTATATATACAATACATGCAGCAATAGCGCAAGCACATGGCGGTACGGCGGCCTCCCAGAGCATTCGATGAAGGCGTGCAAGAGTCTGTATACGACAAGCTTCGGTCAGTGCTTAATCGTTATTCATTAATCATAAATGTACCTTATCCAATCGTTTCGACACGACTTGAGACTTTGCTCGAAGGAGGAACCACAGCACTAAGAAGGGTTGAGAACAAGGATCTGAGGATACTGTAGCAGCTCACTAAGGCATGTAATTAGGATATCAAGGCCTGGAAAGCCCATGAGCTGCTAGGTATTTTGTAAATTCGTGTTTGAATCTTACCTGCTGTAAGTATGAAAGCTATCATGTCTGTGTTACCGAAAGNAAAAAAGTTAAAGAGTTTGATTGTGTAGCAAGTCGAAAGGGGTGACGGACATTTACGCTGTAACCGTCTTTTGTCAGACATAATCAAATATGTTGTGCGATGTGCTCACAGGAGAAGCCGGCGACAACAACAGAAAAATAGGATGTTTGAATTCAGTAAATATATTTTCCGTGATGTAAATGTTCATGCCGACAGTCGCTAATAGAAGGGACACCAAAGGGACCTATTGAAGTGAAGATGAATCTCAGAAAATAGGAGCATAAAGGGTGAATACGTACAAGAATAATAAATCGACGTTGCATTACCTGTACGGTAGCATTTAGCATATGTCTCTTTATTGCAAGATGCAAGAGCTGACGAACGTTCCAGCAGCGATATATCAAGAAAGCCTGGAAGGGCGCTGCCATCACGGCATTCTGTAAAATATGAATATTAGAGCTTATGCATAATTATTCCGCATAAGGGCAAGTACCAGCGCGGGCTGTATTCGGTCCGGCCACTCCAGAAATACTACATTTTGCTGTGGGTAAATCGAAGATTTCAGAGAAGGGAAGGAAGAAGAAAAGAAGAGCGTCTGCACTCTCGGACGTACCCAATCGCCGAATCCCACTACGACTACTCGCCATGTATTGTAGACAGCGATACATGTCTGAAATCTAAGAGAGGAGGAAAGTGCACGATTATCAGACTACCGACGCCTCTACACGAAAGAAAAACGCGAACAGTGCGAGGGCAGACACAAATACCACGAGGAGCTTTATTATTCTGGGTTCGTCCGAAGCTCTTGACCAGAAACGTATAGATTGGTTGATTAGTATACCAGTCTCGAGACTCTGGACTATAGCTCCGGTGACATTTGGGCCAACGAATCGCTCAGGATGTTGTGCAACGTTATCTGGGAGGAAAGCAGCCCATGACATCTGGATATTGAGGACAGATAAAATCATCTGCAAGAGTGGCGAATCTACCCGCTGAGATTCAGATTTCTGCAGATAATGTGATGGGGACAGCGACAGGGAAGAGGAGGTCAAGAATTAATGCTTGGGATGGTGGTGGGGGAAAAGAGAGGTGCCCAGAAATAACTTGAACGTGAGCCGCTGTCAAACGCACACATACCAGACTTACTTTATTTAGTACTTATTGTGGTTTACGCCGATCAGCAAGCTCTCCCACGCTGCCGACGGGAGTCGAATCTTAGTCGACGTCGCCGGCAGACACTGCAAGTTGCAACACGTTTTCATAAACCTTTTCCATGCGACATGTCAACCTCGCGGGATGCAGACCACATAGAGACGCAAAATGACCAACGTCTTGATGACCTCCATACTAAGATCAGGACGCTGCGTGGAGTATGTCTTGCTCTTGCCTACCCATGGGACCGACCCACTCAGCCAATTCACCGATTATTGCTAGGTAACTACCGATATATACCAAGACGTGGAGCGTCAGCACTTGACTCTGGATGATACGGTGTGTACTTACTCTCGAGGCACTTTAAATTTCCAACTCCTGACCTCCCCGCTTCTGAAAGTCAAACGCGTTCTCGTCTTTCGGGACCTCGTTGGCTCAGTCATCACAGCGCGCAGCCCGTGCATTCGGTCTCTCAGGTGGTATCAAACAGTGGAGATATGTTCTTTATTGTGTCGGCGCGGTTGTTGGCCTCTGGATGACCTGGCACATCGTAGGCTGGTGGATGGGACCTTGAGGGTATTATTCCTTGTTCCTCATCGTACTTTCTCTCCATTCCGTGTGACACTTATCTTTTCCTTGTTTTTCTCTTCCTTTTTTCTGAAATATAAGCGACTTATACCCAGTTCACATCTGCTTTACAGAAACAGATAAAGACAGAAAGCAAATTTTGATTCTTCTACACAACATAGAGTCCGATAGTCTCGTGCAGAATAATAATCATAGTACAACACCATGACCGTGCGGCCGAGTATTAGGAAGAGAAAAGGCGAGCAAAATCAATACGAATATAAACAAAGCTACACCTGCAAGAAATTAGTCCTTTCCGAATCAGCGTCGTCTCTACGGCGTTTCACACTGCCACTACGCTCAAGCCCGATACCGTTGCCAAACCAATCGAGCAGGCCTTCACCGGAGCGCTTAGGACGCTTAGGCTGTTCTGCAGGTTGCGCCGCTGCACCAAGCGTCGAGGTAGAATGGTTAGCACGGAGCGGTGCCAGTGGAAGATTGACCACGGAGACGGGCTGGGTTCCCACTTGCTTGGTCTGAGGATTCTGTATAGGATTGGTAATTTGCTGTACGACGGGCTCCTCCGTGGCCGTTTTAGCCTCGGTCTGTGGTTGTGTCTGCGCAATCTTGACTGCAGACGAGTTGAGCAGGTGCGTCGTGCTCACGGTCGTGAGCACGGTTGCGCCTCCCTGACTGAACATGCTCCACGGACTGCGTCGCCCGTCCTGATTATGGATGTCGGGCGTCGGGTCGCGGTGGAATGGATCCGTGCGCGATACCGGTGACTGTGCATCATAAGTATCAGGCGCGGCACGTGCAGGTGCAGGCCTTAGCGCAGAAAGTCGCGAAAGTCGCGGTAGCGCGGGCATAGGAGTCGGCTTGTACGCAAATGCTGAAGCATCATCCGCTTCGGCCCGGAGACGCCCTCGATTTCGGCGTAGAAGAACAAAGGCGAGGGCAATGAGGAATACGATAGCGAGGATAACACCAAACACTATGGATAGAATAAGCGTTAGCCGGGACGTTGATAGGGCTGATGATGGCATTCTGTAATGTAATGTCATGAGATGCGTTTCCGGAGGTCAGGACAAAACGGGAAGAAATGGTGAGACGAAGTCAGGGATGATTCAGGGACCAAATATGAGTACCATGCTTACGAAGAACTGGATCTCAAAGAACTCAATGTTGACGTTGGTAGAGGTGATCCGGAGGTAGGGCTAGAGCGGCCAAAGCAAAATCAAGAAGTTATGCACTGGTGTTCAGATACATAGTTTGGTACTCACGAGTTAAGCCAAGGAGGGGAGATTGTTGGCGATTTTGACGGGGAAACTGACGAGGCAGCAGGTAAAGGTGCGCTGGATCATCAAGCAGGTGGGACTGGAAGTCAGGGTTCTCAGATTTTCAGATGGCGATGTAAGATTCACCTCTCAGTCCCATTCGTCGTGATTGATATGTAGTCTAGATCTAACCATTGTCCCTCCGGAACGAAGTGGGATGTGAACGACACGAAATGCGTCCCGGAGGTGTTGAATATGAACGTGAAGAGAGGCTCTTGGTACTTCGTCTCATTGGCCCTCGCTGAGTGGAGAACGGTGGTGTTGTCAAATTGCACGCTGTAGTTAGCCTGCGGCGGACATTGTCAACACCCGAACAAATGATTTCAAAAGAAAGAGATGACTGACATGCTCCGGGCCCTTGGTTCCGTACAAGTAAACTGCGGAACCTACATCACAACCGTCAGCTATCTTTATGTGCCATCAAGCACATAAATGAAAGCTCACCAGTGAAAGTCAAATTCACAGATGCGCAATCCGCCTGAGCACTATGGTAAGTGGATTGGAAGAAGAGGTCAGCGTTGGGGTCGTCGTTGGACTGTTTCGCCCAGTCACTAGAATAAATGATATCAAGAGAGGAATCATCGATGGTGAGGCTCGTGGTCATATTGTTGCCAATATTTTAGATCGTCAGAGGGGCATGCAGAAGCGCGGAAAAGAGAAAAGACAGCAATGGTGGAATTGGAAAATCCTCGTGAAGAAAAAGAGCGACTTGGTGAGAGTGAGAGAAAGGAAAGAGGGAAAGGAAAACTGTCAGTGTAAACATTCGGAGGTGTCTTATTAGGTCTCATCATCGGTTTGAGATCAATTGCTAGTGATGAGATCCGTTACCGAAAGCCGTACTGTGGCTGGGCGTACACACGGGGAAGTTGGCACGTGCTAAGTGATCGACGTGATAGCCGAGACGCGTCGCATTGGTGTGACGTGTGACAAACGCGACTACACGACGCGACGCGTCAAGTTGGTACAGCCAAGTCGTTCATCTCAAAATTAACAGCTATCGTCAGCTCTCTGTTAATATGTTTTATAAAACTAGTTCGTTACAGGCTGATATGTCTGTTTTATTTCCCACTGGTAGTCACTGTCTATACGTATACGGAACCTAACGCGTCTCTAACAACAACCGCGTATACTCGTCTCGCCGTAGCTAATTATGCTGTCGAAAAGTCGAAAATTTGCATTAGAGCCGTTCCGATAGCGTTGATCCATGCGTAGCCGAGGATAATGAATCTTGATGAGAACTGATTGAGTACTGATTGTGGTTTCCCCGTCCGGCTACCAAGGCCAAAAGGTCCTCCGCGATAAAGGCTTTAAACGCTCGGTGTTTGGAATGTCATTTTCCCTCCCATTCATCATGGAATAAAATATAACAATACAAATTTTACATTTTATTTACATAGTTCTCATGATCGCAGAAGATTGCTCTACAGCCCGTTCCATTCGAACACATCGGCCTTCTCCAAGACAAGAGATGCCTTCAGAGGCAGTTTGTCCGATGCAGGGCCAACGAGGACGCCATACTCGCCGTGATCGATCGTCCAAGCACTAATGCGGTCCTCCCAGTAGCTAACTGCATACTTGTCTAGCGTAATCTCGACTGTGCGCGTCTCGCCTGGCTGGATGCTCTTTACTTTCTTGAACGCCTTTAGAGCGAGAGGCACTTGCGTGAGTTCGGAAGTCATCGGATACGAGACATAGACTTGTACAGTCTCGGAGCCGGCAACAGAGCTCGTATTTGTAAGTACAAGGGAGACGGAGACGGAGAGGTCTTTCCCGGAACCGGTGATTAGACCTTTGGCCTTGGTGACGCTGAGGTTCGAATACTCAAAAGTGGAGTAAGAGAGACCATGACTAAGACAAGTTTATGAATTGTCAAAAATACCGATAAATCCATCGCTTACCCGAAAGCCCATAAGGGATCGATATTGGTGTTGAGGTAATGCTTGTAACCCTGCACGGACGGGAATGATATTTATACACTCTCTACCATCTTAAACGATATACTCACCACAAACAAATCCTCCGAGTAGAGCACTTTACCATGCTCAGAATGGAAGTGCCCATACGAAGGAACATCTTCGAGGCGCTTGGGGAAGGTAAGTGACATCTTCCCTGAAGGGTTTACCTTGCCCAATAAGACATCTGCAATGGCGTCTCCAGTGGAGTTACCGAGGTACCACGAGTGCACGATTGAAGGGACAGAGTCGGCCCAAGGCATAGTAATAGCGGATCCCTGATATACAAAAGTAATAAGCGTGAGGGCCGCTCGTAGAAGTAAAGGGGAAAATTACAGACAGACTGGGTAACAACAACGGTCTTCTTGTTCGCTGCGGTTACTTTAGAGACCAGCTCGTCCGTCCTTCCCACAAGACCAAGGTGCGTCCGATCATAGCCCTCCGATTCCCAGTCGCTGTTCAGGCCCACAACGACAACCGCGACGTCCGCTTCCGACGCAAGCTTCACCGCAAGTGCCATGTCCTCGTCGGGATCTACGACCTGAGCGCCACCGAGACGCACTCCCGCGGTGCTGTCCATAAGCGCCTCATCTTCGTTACCATCTGCGGGGCCCTGTACGTTTACAAAGTGCACGTGGATATCGTGCGCATACCCGGCTTTGAGCGCGACAATGCCTTTCTCTTCCTCAGTGGCTGTGCCGAAAAACGCTACTCCGCGGCGTTGACGCGTCCAATTATCGATGATGAGTTTCCCGTCGACGTATAGCTAGGATTCGGAGATTTGAAGTTAGTTTAACCCTTTCCCTTTTTTTGATAAGGCAGTGTTTTACTTTTGCACGTCCCGCGACAGTCAGTCCAAATTCGTATTTCATATCCACGGGCCTTGGTTTAAGCTTGCCGTGGAGTTGCAGAGTAAAGTGCGAAGCAAGACCTTCTGGCGTATCAATGGAGATCAAGGCGCTGGTTTCGTCGATGACTTGTGTTTTAACCGGCTCGCCGATAGCAGTCAGTCCGTCTGGACCATTAGAGTACCAGGACCCAACCCAACATCTCTCCCCGTTTTCAGTAACGATTTCATAGTCAAGTGAAGGTAAAGTCTTAAAGGCTGAAAAAATACGCAAGATGAGATTGGTAATAGATTTATGTACGATGAGGGCCCGTACCTCTGGCACCTTCTGCGTACGTGATCTCGACGTTATTACCAAAAGCACGTGCAATACCGTCGTAGGGAGAAATGAAGTACGAGGGCTTGAGTGATGCAGATCCACCTCCCGAGAGAACAATTGCCTTCGCGTTACCACCGAGGATCGCTACCTTCTTGAGCTCAGTTGGCTTGAGCGGTAGTATGTTTCCCTCATTCTTGAGTAGGACAATAGATTCTGCAGCGACCTTGCGCATGAGCGCAATATCCTCTTCACTCTCAAGGGTACGCTCTTTCCCATCACCATCAAGAACCTAATCNAAAAAAACATTAAGCTTTCCAGTATAAAATGAAGGATGGAGACATACGTCTGGGGCACCCTTTGCGCATTTTTGTACGAATTCGAGTACCTTTGTAGCACGTTCTTTTATAATGCGCGCTGTAGTTGTACGTGCACCGACTGAGCGGCTAGTCTTGTCCCATGTCCTCCATTTATTAGTACCTGGCATCTCAAGATCGAGGCCAGCATTAATGCTATCTGCCACGCTGTATACACCAAACCTAAAAACATTGATGAGATATAATTCATCAAATTAGGAGGAGATATACTAACCAGTCGCTCATGGTCATGGCATCGGAGCCCCATTCCTTTTTTAAGACATCCTTCAGGATGATGGGATTCTCAGAGAGGTGAGTGCCGTTCACACGGTTATAACTAGTATAGATAACTTTATCCTCCGTTCAAAATGATGATGATATCTACGTACGCAGTCATGAATGACCATGGTTTCGCGTATTTCTCGGCAAGCATGAAGGGCATTAAGTAGACCTCACGAAGGGCGCGTGGGGTAACGATGACATCGTACGCCATTCTGTCATTCTCTTTGTCGTTGGTGCTAAATGAAATAATGATTAGAATACATTTCCGAGCGAGATGATTTAGGTAAACAAGCGCACGTAAAGTGCTTGATTGCAGTACCAATACCCTTGGACTGCACACCAGCAACGTAGGCTGCCGCTATCAAACCCGAAAGAACGGGATCTTCGGAGAAGCTCTCGAAGCTCTGAGGTAGCCGTAATCAGGATTAATGTCGCTAGAATCTCCTGAAGCAGGGTTGGAAAACGACGTACCCTCCCACCAAGGGGTGACTGTAGAAAAGTAGACCATGAGTAAAAAGGGGGGGTGGGGAAGAAAATAAAAAAAAAACATACGCGCTGGATGTTACAAGTTGGGGCCAAAATTACTGATGATGATCTCAACTTCGCTTCGGGTGCAAGTAGTTTCGCGCCGACGTCGTTCATAAGTTCAGTGTCCCATGTCGCGCCCAAGGCTGTTGCCGACTTCAGAGGATCAGGGGTAGCGGAGCATGCATTTCCTGAATTATAAGCTGAGTGGAGATAGACGTACCGGAAGGCACTTTGCGGGGGTTCCCATGAAGAAGAAGTTTCCTCGCACGCCTGAAAGGAGACTGTTAGTGTGCACGCGTTCTAAGCTCCATTCGAATGTTGTTATTAGGTACCATTTGGGCCATCGCTGACCTGCATATAAAGACGCGAGATGGAGTGACGAACAAGCGCAGATAACGATGAGGCGTACTTTGACAGCAGGTATACCAAGGCGTTCAACACCATGGGTATGCCAGAAACCTACACCTGCGATGAGTGCAATGGCCTCTTCGAGAGTGAGTTTCTCGACAACGCTAGGAATATCGGCATTGGCGAAATCTGAAGGTGCCATTGCGTCTGGGTGGATTATCTTATACGGAGCTGGTGAGGGAAAGAGGAGAGATAGAGCAGGAGAGGCATTAATATTGGTACTTGATATAATAACCCGCTTCGTGCTGCCGAGGAATTACCGACTTAATGTATGACATGCTGCTGAGTCACAAAGACTGAACCTTATCAGATCAGATTAGAAATCAGAACGGCAGAGGATCGGCAGAATGTAAAATGTGTCATGAACACCTCTTCTCAAGTGAACGCCACTATTTCTCAGTTATGTGGTGAAGACAACAAGAGCAAGTGAAAAGCATCCTCACATAAATTGTAATTGACCTCAAAGCAGAGATTATACTTGAATTCAGGTCCTGAAAAAAATTGCATATATACAATATTATGAAATACTTGGTGTGAATATTCAGTGAAGAACATTAAAATTCGCAGAATAAACGAACAGGATCATGGAAGAGGAAAATGGCATGTCACACTGTGTGACTTAATGCATATATGTAACGGAGATTGATTACAAACAAGTTTAGCGGCATTTGACTGGTGAAGGCTCAAACTCGCCCATTTGTCCAAATATTTTTATTTCTACATCACATGAGAACAAAATCACTTCAACTATTACAAGGATGTAGCTGAAAGCCAGAGGAGTCCGATAGTATTTTATTTGCCAATTACATTTCACTGTTCATACTAGTATGACGAATGACTGTATTTGCAAGTGTCTTTGAAAGTCCGACANTTTTTTTACCAAGTAAGATTCTAGCGTGACCATCACGCTTTCCCTCCCAAAAGGGGATAAACCGAGTTTCCGGGTCCAGATCCAGTCCGATCATCCTCTTCGGAGCTCGTATGGAATCCCATAGGTCAAAAGAGTTGAATATCTACAGTTGAATATCTTATAAATGATCACCTCGGTCCCCGGGTCTGTTTGATAGATATTATTAACTAGTATATTTGTCACATGAGTGACTATTATGACTAGATTCAATTATGTCACACCTTTTGCACCAAATAAATTTTGTGAACCCTCAAAAACATAGAAAACCCTCTGTGCAACTCAAGCTGAGTGTGTTAGGCAAAATCATTCACTGCTCATGAGCAAGGATTGAGATTGAAGAATTGAATATGTTTTTGTGTGTGTGAGCCGTCACAACGGGTCGGGATCGACATGGTTTGATTATTTGATGGCCTGGTGGCGGCTGTCTCGATCGGTGTCGGGTGTGGTTGGCGTTCTTCCTGTACAAGCGTACCAGACCAGGCTGCTGTCTCTCGTCCTTCCCGTCCTCTCTTCTGCTCGTCGTCGTCGTCTGCTCTCGTCGTCGACATCAGCTCATAGGCATCCTCTCATCCCCTGATGATTGCCTGAGATTATCCTGCGGCACACTCAATCACCATTCACAACTCGTGCTAATCGCTTGTTTGCGTGCAGCAAGCGATAATAGGCTCTCTTGCATAAATGTCTTGTTCTCTGGCGAATCTGCCCTACATATCCTTCTTGACCGCCTATCCACACCCCGCATTCATTCTACATGGCAAAAATAAGCCCGGTCACAGCGCTCCATCCCTCAACCCTGTTTTTGGAAATTCCGCATTCCGTTCCCTGCTTTTCGGCCCAGATTCAGACACAGAAGAGGACACGCATGCTTTCTTAAAATCTCTAGAGACTGTGCAGCGGGCGGAAAGTTTCGGTCGATGGCTTGATCGTGCACGGACTGACCCTAGAGCATGTCAAGAAACGCTCACGATCGAGATGAAACTTTCGTGGACACCGGTGGATGCAAAGCCGATATTTCTGGAGCTCACGCAGACCGTCTTCAATGACTACACTGTCTGCACTTCCACGCCGCGTTCGCCCTTACCGAAGTCTCGGCTTTCGGCGCCCTCCGTTCCGGACACAAATGCGTCGTCGCGTATCGGCCGTGACTTCAATATGCGACTGCTCGACTTACCCCTACCGCCCATGCAGGCCCCTTCTAATGCACTCGCGATGCTCCCAGCATCATTTTCGGCTCTCATACGCACACCTCAGAGTGTCCGACCTAGCTCACGCTCTCCAGTGAAGCTGTTGGACGGAATAACACAAAAGCCTGAGCAGGGAATGAAGGAAATGGTCGAGAACTACAGTTGGCACCTTACTCCCCTCGGCCCGCGCAGCTCTTGGTCATCGAGCCTCCGAATAGCCGTCTCGTATATCGTTGCAAACCCTTATCCGGTACGTTCGCTAGCGGCTTCATCTGTGACTTGCAAAATGACTCGGAATAGCTTAGCGTTTGGTGGGGTCCCGAGCTCGTCTTATTGTATAACGATGCTTTTAAGGAGACCTCGGGATATAAGCACCCTGCTATCTTTGCGGAACATGGTAGCGTCGCATGGGCTGAGATATGGGAGAGTATTGGCCCAGCCGTGGCAAAGGTTTTCTCGGGAGAGGCAGTCGCGAAGCGTGACGGTATGGCTTCCTTCCGTGTTGTTTCAACCCATCTAACACCCGTGCAGATCTTTTGTTTATCAACCGCATGACGGATGCCCGGCTTCCGGAGGAAACCTACCATAGCTGGAACTGGGTGAGCTCATCACTATCGATCATTGCTGATTAAATGCTAATCCGTATAGGTCCCCATTGAGGAAGATGGCGTTGTAAAAGGCTTTATCAATGGCACCTTTGGTAAGGCCTCGCCATCTTCGTTATGACCTCATTTTAAACATAGCATAGAAAATACCTCGAAGATCATTGCCGAGAGACGAATGCTATTTTTGCGAGATCTTGCGAACAAAGCAGGTGGGTTCATTTATCGCGGCATGGTGTATGTCTTCTTTGTCTTCCTTTTTTCACCTTCAAATATTCCAGGACTAGCGAGGACTCAGACAGAATTTGCAAGCACGGTTCTAAGTGTGCTTCGTTCATTTGCCGTCGAGTGAGCCCACTTTCTCCGCCGTCCTGGAATTAAAATAACTAATTTATTTAGTTGTAATTTCGCGGCCTTCTATTTTGCATCCGTAAAAGGTTCGTTGAGTTGCATTTCTTTCCGTCGTGNTTTTTTATCAATACGATAATTTAGGCGCAGGGTGTTCGTCTTCCAGCCGACCACGTACATCATATTTACGTCAGTCCGTCGATGACTCACCCGTCAAAATCGAGTTACGTTGTGCTGGTACAGTGGGCGTGCCTGAATCTCATCCTTCAGTCCCTCAAATACACCAAGTCTACCTTGACCCGGTCACGCTCCGACCATCTGCTACATTACGATCAAAGAGCTCATCGCCAGTACCATCTTACAACTCGCAAGACTCGGCCTCGGATCTGCGTACCTCCACATCCAACTCCACCGCTGCTACCGCTGTACCTTTGAATGGGCTCGGGATCCACGTTCACTCGTCTGGATCACCCGTGCCGTCCGCAACTTCTACTTCTTCCATAGGTTCTGGTGGCACGACTGGGGTACAGAAGATTCCAGAGTCCGCTGTGATTTGGCCGTTCGCAGCTGCTTTCAGCTCGCGCGGAACTGTGCATGTTCCGAACATTCCGGATTATGTTGTCGAGGGCTTTGAATTGCGTGGCTGGGGCGAACACGCCAGGGAGGCGATCGTTATCCCTATTGTCGTGGACGACACTGACATTCCTGCTGCTGTGCTGGTCATGGGTTTGAACAGCCGGCGGCCGTATGATGATGATTATGCTAGCTGGATCGATTTGTTCCGGCTCTCGCTCAATGCATTGCTTACCGCTGTGAAAGGCAGAGAGGCTGATCTCATTCGTGCCGAGTGAGTACAGACAAGCCGGTGGTTTATCAAAGAACTTATTTGTTGAATTCTCTAGACATCTCGCGGAGTTAGATAGCGCAAAGACAGCTTTCTTCAGTAACGCTTCTCACGAGCTCCGTATGCTCAACTTTCACAAGATCACGATTAGTCTCGCTGCTTACTAGCTCTGCAGGAACCCCTCTGACTCTCATACAGGGTCCGTTACAGGACTCAATTGCAAATCTGCCGGAATCAAAGTCAAAAGACAATCTGAAAATGGCTGCGCGAAATGTTGTACGGCTATCTCGGCTCGTAGACTCACTCATGGACTTCAGCAAGCTCGCGGCAAACAAGCTAGAAGGTATGTTTCAAGTGAATCATAGATTCTACACATTTGAACCTCATTATCGCAGGTCGCTTTAGGCCCGTTCAACTTGGTGGTTACACTGCTGACCTCGCATCCTTATTCCGAAGGTGCGTAACCTCACGCCACATATTGTTATATACGTGCTGAGTAAACTGAACAGCGTAATTGAGAAAGGCCATATTGAGGCGAGATTTGCATCTCTTGGCACAGCATAATTAGTCCATAGGCTGATCTTGATAATACAGTATATCGTTGACTGTGATACGGATGGGAAGCCCAGCTATATCGATCCAGAGTAGGCTCTTTTATTATTGGTATCTACGCACGAAATGTTGATCCTGTCCAGCTTTTGGGAAAAGATCGTCTTCAACCTAATTGGAAATGCCTTTAAATGTATGCGCATAAGGTTTGTGCCAGCCAAATTCGTTTTAACGTCCCCTCTAGATACTATGCGAGGTTCCCTTCATGTCATGCTTAAGTATGACAACGACTATGCCTATTTCCATGTAAAAGATACGGGTGTTGGAATTCCCCAATCAGGTACGGTTCTCTCACACTTGAAGTGAATCCACACTTACACGTAGTGTTCCAGACATAAATAAGGTCTTTGATCGATTTCACAGGGTAGATGTAAGCTGTCCAAAGCTTATGCCATTCCTTTGATCTGATTTTCCGAAAGGCCATAAGTCGGAGTCAAGAAGGAACAGGTATTGGACTGGCGCTGACAAAGGTAGCAGTCTCAAAGATGCGTATTTCTCAAGGTCTAATAGTTGTATAGGAGCTGGTTAGGCTACACGGAGGGAACCTCTCCGTGACTTCGATTACCGAAGAGGAGTCGTCTGACGACCACGGCAGTTGCTTTACTGTGTCCCTCCCTCTTGGAAAAGATCACCTTCCTCCAGCCCATATTGTTCGAGAAAACAGCAGCGACCTTCCGCGGCACCGCCTCTACGCGCGCGGTATAGTTGACGAGGCAATCCAGTGGTCATCGCGACAACCAGATGAGAGGACGCCGAGCGACTGCAGTGATTCCGGTGGAAGCAGCGAGAGTGGTAAGATGGATCCGACTACACTGTTCTTCGTCAAGAGTGATGTCATATTGCTGGGTATGTGTATTTAAGAAGCATATTATCCCTCGAGAAAAAGTTCTGAAGTTCTCTATTTAAAAAGTCGACGACAATGCCGACATGCGGAAGGTGAGTTCTCCGGAAGGATAACATATCTTTTCGAGGATGAATTCTGATCGTATTCATATGCCTTCATTTAGTATATTAAATCATTGTAAGCCTGTTTTTCCTTCGAAGAAGAAAAATTATTTTAATAATGCATTTCCAAAGGTTTGTCTCCTTCTGTCAAGTAGTTGAGGCTAGCAACGGCCAAGAAGCTCTCCACTTACTCGATTCAATTAAACCCAATTTAATTCTGAGTGATGTTATGATGCCGAGTAAGTCATATTTTATTCGTGCTAGGATAATCATTCAGGCCAGTTGACACGGGTTTAAAAAGTTCTGGATGGATATGGGCTTATTGCCCACGTACGGGAACGTCCAGATACAAGTGCGCATCTTCCTTTTATGTATTTTCGTTACTTATTCACTTCTAAATGTGCCACAGGACTGACGCCAATCATTCTTGTTACCGCTAAGGAGAGCGAGGAAGCAAGAGTGGAGGGTCTCGTAAGTCTCTGACATGTTATACGTGCCCCTTTCGCTGAAACCAACCATGTATTTTTCTATTTTTCCTTAGCTCTCAGGTGCAGACGAGTGAGTTATCTGACGTCTTTCTAAGGATGGGTTGCTCAACTTTTATTTATAGTTACATGAGCAAACCGTTCACGGTAAGCTACATACGGAAACCAAAGAAAGACAGACTAAATTTTGGCATGTTCTCTCATTTCAGGGGAAGGAGCTCATCGCTCGTGTCCACCTGCAGATGCAGTTGGGTAAACGCCGGATAGAGCTGGAGGTAAGTCTCGCATGTTAGAAAGTTTATATCAGAGCTAATATATCTATGTTAGGCGAAGTTCCTGTATGTGATTTATACTGACGTTTGTTATTATAGAGCTCATGCTTCGCAGGGAGAGGACACATGAAATACAGTTGCTTTCGGATCTATCCCCAGTCGGAATTTGCAGGTAGGATTTCCATATTACAGTTTAAGTGCTGTGTTTCTTATAAATATTGCAGGGCCGACGCTGATCGACAGTAAGATATACAGATATGATCATATATAAAGCAAGGACTGATTTTTACCTTTTGCATTAGAGTACTATACGGTAAGCAAGTAATCTTATAAGCAGTAGTATACCACTGAAGTAAGAAATATGCAGTGAATCCGCGATGGTACGAGATCAGTGGTCATGACCCCATGGCAAGTGTCAATACATGGTGAGTGCTTATGTTTCAAGAGCGATACTAGTCTTAAATTCGTAACATCAAATAGGTTCGACTGGTAAGGGTGTCTCACCAGCCTGACGTATCGTCTTTGGATTGCTCATCCTTTCTTAGTGTTCAAAAAGAAGATCGCCAGACTGTTAGGGAGTTGTGGAAGACAGCTTTCGAGACCCAGAGGAGTTCTTCACTGGAATTCCGTCAGTCTCAATTTCTTCTCCGATGGTGATGGAATATTGCTGATTCGTACTTTATCCCAGGCTTTGCGAACGGAACATACGCAAAATGGTCCCTCCAGCCCTTACTGTCGAATGTTGGCGTTTGTAAGTTAGCCATATGGCGACGTTTGGCACGAATTGACAATTTCTCAGTGACGGGCTTGATCTCCACACTCACTGACGTCTCTGACCAACGATTGTATGAGGCATCCCGTCTCGCCCATGCGCAAGAACGAGAGGGGCTTGCGCGCAAACGTGCAGAAGAGGCAGAGGAAAGGAGGAAGGAAGCCGATGAACGAAGGAGAGGTCAAGGTATATCAAACATCTACATTCTGAGATTGACCCGCAGAATTGAGATCTCGATCTCTAGAGCTTCTAATAGATGTGACTTCTCATGAGCTCCGACAACCTGTGTCCGCTATCCTGAATTGTTCGAGCTTGGTACGCTCCAATCTTGCTGGACACCGAGAAGAATTGGGTCGGCTATACGGAAACAATGAGTTATTCCAACCCACCGAAGCATTTCTACGGGCTATCGATGACGATCTTGAAGCACTAGATGCAATTTATCAGGTGCGTTAGAAAGTTTCAAGACCGCTATGGGAGGTATTGACTTGGTGATTCAGTGCGGGCTTGCACAAGGTAAGTGACTGACGAAGCTAATCACAAACGAGATATTTATCATGTTGACAGAGCGAATTGCCAACGATGTTCTGTCTCTTTCACGGATTCAATTGCAGATTTTGTCTATTCACCCGGTCGAATTTGAGCTTATCGAAGAAGTTCAGAGGATCATTTCCATTTTCCGCAATGAGTTGAAAATGTCCGTTGTTTTTGCGTTGTACGCCGCCGCTTCACTAATGTCCGTTATCGATCCAGGAAAAGGATAAATCTGAATCTGACTTTCGGCGATTCTTTCAAAAGGCTTGGCGTTGAACGTGTCCGCTCGGACAAATCGCGATTTGGACAGGTTATGTACGTATGCTTAGCTTTCAGATGCTCATTTAATCGGACTTACTCCTGCTTTATCATTTCAGAACGAATCTTTTAAGTAATGGTATTAAGTTCACGGACGTAAGTTTCATGACAAATGCACCTTTAAGATTCGCATCTCAATCACTTTGAACAGACCTCCAGCAATAAGCGCTACATCCATGTCACTGTTGATGTTTCAAGACGGGCACCGTCGCCTGATGGGCCATGTGTCCCTCCTGATGTCTCAGACGACTCAGAAGACAGTGCTCCATTAGACCCTGATTCGCCAAACCAGATATTTGTATTTGTGGCTGTAAAAGATTCAGGTCCTGGTTTGAAACCAGGGGATCTCGCTTTATTATTCAAACGGTATGTTAGCTGCATATGCTATTGCGGCTATCATTGACGCGCCTTGTATCATAAACAGCTTTCAACAAGGATCGGTATGTGCATGTCAGTACTTGGCAATGAAAGGCACTAATATCATATCCAAGAACTCACATAATGTTTTTGGTGGCTCTGGCCTCGGGCTTTTCGTATCCAGAAAACTATGTGATCTCATGGGCGGACGGATTGATGTAATATATATAGCAACATCCGGTCTCCTCAGCTCGTCTAATGCAGTATTTGTCTTCAGGTTGACAGCGTATACGGCGAAGGAGCGACGTTCCGTTTCTTCGTAGAAGCAATAACGGCACCTCCTATCTTTAGGGATCGTGGTCAACTATCTGATCAGGATCCTAGCGTGATTATGGGAGGAGTTGTCAAGGCATCTGAACGTCTACAGTACGTTCCGCGCTAAAATGTGCTGACGAAGCTGATGAAGCCTTGCTATCTTACTTCGTTAGCATTCTTGTCACCGAGGATAATCTTATAAACCAAGTAAAGCATGTTTCTCCTTAGTATAATAAGTACATGCTGATAATTTCTTCGTAGACCGTTCTCAAGTAAGCCTTCAGAACATCTTAATTTTACAACCAATCTCACTGGTCGAAACTTAGTCGACAATTGCTGAAGGCCGGATGTACTACGACGCTTGCTAATAATGGCCTTCAGGCCATTGAAAAGGCTAAAGATCTCCTGTCTAACCGTGAAGGTAGGAAGACTTTCGATGTCATCTTGGTAAGGTGTTTCGTTCGAATGTGGCGATACAAAAATAGTTGACTGTCATCGCACAGATGGACTGCGAGATGCCGGTCATGTGCGCAATCATTCAGAGTAGGAAGCTAGTAGCGCTGATATTCTCCTTATCACAGGGATGGTCTCTCCGCCGTTCGCGAAATCCGAAAGCTAGAAAAATCAGGAGAGTTCCCGATCCGTAATCGTGTTTTCGCTCTTACAGGTAACGCACGTGCGGGTCAGATACAAAGTGCACGGGAGGCTGGCATGGACGAAGTAATCGTGCGTGTGATCTCCGCATGTTTGATCGTTGCATTCCTGATATAAAGCTTCATGTAAATTCGATAGATTAAGCCTTACAGGCTCGACGAACTTCTCTCAAGAATTCAGGAATGTGTCTCTAACGATCTAAGGCGTGGATGATATTATTAGTACTAGAACAAATACGAGCTCCAACAGTTACGACTTAGGGGATTCTTATTATCAGGGACAACGGTGAACTGATTTCTATGTCTTCAGGTTTTTTTCATCTTCATATATCTCCTACCGTGTAAACATGTGGATTGTCACTGGGAATCTCACTCTGTATAATACCGTATCCACTTACTTAAATTTTGTATGCTTAGATCTTCATATCATAATATACATATATTTACGTAAATTAATTAATAAAAATTATGGGGTCCCAATCGAATCACGTGATATATATTGGCTAAAATCTGAATTTCGCAACGTGTATTTCAGTCTCGTACTTCAAGGACGGCAAGATGAAGGTCTTTTGACGCACTACTGAGACTGAGAAATTTGATTACTGAGCTTAAATACCACCTGCTTAATTCTATAGGTCGCTGTTCAGGGATGCTGCCATGGCGAGCTCGATGCAATCTACAACCAAATCGCCCAGCTAGAAGGGAGAAATAACTATAAGGTTGACTGTCTGCTCATCTGTGGCGACTTCCAAGCTATCCGCAATCACCAAGACCTGCAATGTATGGCCGTGCCGAACAAATACAAGCAGTTAGGCGGNTTTTTATAGGTGTGGGTCTGCATTTTTAATACCCCACATTCCTCTCCTGTCTTGCTAGACATCCCGGATTTCCATTGCATTATGAGGCAGATTCCGGTCTCGGGGATGATTCTTTAGACGTAAACGAAGGACCACGGCTCTCCGGCCCTTGCGAAGTTTGGAAGAAGAGACACGACTCACGGATTATCACACAGATACTATACCGGGGAGAAGGAAGCACCTATCCTGACGCTCGTTATCGGTGGGAATCATGAGGCATCCAATTATATGTGGGAACTGTGAGACGCTCTATGCTGGTAATATGCGGACGAAGACACGAGCAAATCACTGGTTTGGTATCTCCTAGGTACCACGGAGGTTGGCTCGCACCTAACATATACTTCCTTGGCTTCGCGGGCTGCGTGCAGGTCAATGGAGTTAAGATTGCAGGAGCCTCCGGAATCTACTCTGCGCCCCATTACAAGTTAGGTGAGCAGATCTCAGGATTTCCTTGCCGAATTGGCCCTTAATAATTAGGGGTTGGCTGGCAGGCCACTTTGAAAAGATACCATATGACAATGGCTCGGTGAGGAGCATTTATCATACGCGCGAGTACGACATATTCCGACTCTCTCATGTAAGCACGGTCTTGTGCTCTCACAGAAGGCTGATCACGAACCTCGAAGAATTAAAATAAACTCTTCGAATTACTTTCTAGCTTACCTCCGTTGATTTGTGTCTTTCTCATGACTGGCCCTTGGGTATCGAGCAGTACGGCGATGCAGACGACCTGCTCCGGCGCAAGCCATACTTCCGATCTGACGTGCAGTCGAAGACGCTAGGCTCGCCGCCAGCAATGCAGCTCCTGCACGCCCTCAAACCGCGCTGGTGGTTTGCCGCGCACTTGCACTGCAGATTCGAGGCCACTGTCATGCACGGTGGCTCGCAGGAACCCCGAGGTGCGTGCGCATCTCCTGGAACGTGCGTGCGTTACCTGACTAGACGCACTCATAGCACCTGCAAAGGGCGATAACCCAGATGAGATAGTTATTGACGACTTCGATGAGGCTGAACCCGACGCAGGTGATAAGAAGGCTGATCCAGAGCTAGCTGTCCCGGTGACAGTAGAAAAAGCATCCGTACCCAAGTCCGAAGCTAACCCGGATGAGATCTTACTTGAAGACGAAATGGAAGATGTCGCTCTTCCACCGCCTATACAGAGAGCGACAAAATTTCTGGCGTTGGACAAATGTCTTCCGCGACGGCATCACTTAGAAGTAAAATATACATATTCTTTCCATCCGTCCATTCACGAGTCTGACCTTTTTTTTTCTCTAAATAATGTTATAGGTTGTCGACATTCCTTCTGAAGAATCCCCCGAGACTCCGCGGTTTACCTTTGACCCGGAATGGCTAGCTATCACCCGCGCGTTTCACCCATGCCTCTCTACAGATCGCGTGCAGCCTCATTTGCCAGATGTGGCGCAAGCGACGCAGAGCGTAAAGAGGGAGCTGGAATGGGTGCTCCAGAACGTAGGGGACAAAGAAAAACACGATGGGATTAAGGACGTGGGCGACTGCCAGGTCTTCTGGCCGACAGCGCCAGGGCCGGGGAGCGAGGGGCCTAACAAGTTCAGACAACGTTCGTATCTTACCCTTAACACGCTCATCGTATCGGCGTCGATATTAAATTTTAAATTTTTCTTTCTGCGCAGCGCCGTGGTACACGAATCCTCAGACTGAGGCGCTCTGCGGACTTGTTGAACTCGAAAATAAAATCAACCCTGTCCCGAAGGGGATGGGAGTCGACCAAGTTCAAGTCCCCCCCCGTTTCAATATTGAATGCGGAGCAAACCGAAACTGAAAGTAAGACGTCGGGGAGTTGAGCACTGAGGTGGAAGAAAAAAAAAAGGAAAGAAAAAAAAGCTGTATTCATATGTTTTCCCGCACGATAGCTACGGACCAAAGAAGTTAATATTTATGTGATAAATGGGTGCTCACTATATTGTCGCGAAGTCTAGAGTAAATATATATATGAGAGTATGCCTAAAGTCGTGTTTCAAGTCTCGAACTCGATGCCCGGATTAATATTCTGGACAAGGCGAAAAAGGGAGATATAACGGGCCAGCAGGCCTTCCTCTTCCCTTTATCCCGACCTCTCCTGGCACATACACGAAGCCATCGGGCACCTCAGCGTTCACCTTTTTCTCTAATTACCCCCTCCCCATCCTCCATTCACCCAGCACCCGCATCTACTCACTCACATCTACATCTGATCGCACAGTTTCATGACTTCGGCTACCACTATGATGAGCACGAACAAGGCCAAGGCCAAGAGCGCCTCCGCAGCCGATGGCGCGCACATACAGAACGGTCATACCCATACCCATACCCATGCCGTTGAGAACGGCGCCGCAAAGTCCTCAACAGGGACAGCTACATCATCATCCACGAAGACCGCCGTCGCCATCGCTGCCGCCGCCACTGCGAACGGGATGTCGACGACGATCACGGTGACTG
>SGPK01000284.1:0-31031 GCA_004802695.1 Phellinidium pouzarii
GGCGGCACTCGACACAACAGTGGACCCCGATGGGGCAGCAGAGGAGGCCTGGCGCGCATGCAGGTCGCGGGCATAGCGAACGTGGTCCTGGCAGGCGACGACGAGGAGAGGGAGGTGAGCAGCAGCGAGGGCGAGGACAGTGAGCTTCATGACGGGGTGAAGAAGGGACACTGAAGAGAAGCTGGGAAACGGGGGGAAATGTAACACGGTTGGATATAAGGGCAATGCAAATCCAAATATAGCGACACATGTTACACTGCGCGCCCATAATCGGCTCGGCTCGGCTCGGCACCTCGGCATCTCTCGGCTGCGTCTCTCGATAATATAAATAACTTGTTCGTGATTATGAAATGAAATTAAAATCAACACGAAATATTAATGTTAATTATGTTCGGGATCCTGGGGATGAAAGCCGAGGAGCTGCACGGAGACCTGACACAAGAACAAGTAGGATTCCTAATATTAATGCTGCAAGTACTAGTCGCATTAATATGAATACATTAATATTCACATCACCTGGGGCGTGCTTACGTGATGCTCCAAAAATAAAACACTCTCAGGCACTAGTGGCGAGCTATTATAAATAACGGCAAATAAAAGTAAAAATATGTCGCTATCTCAGCTCAACAAGCGGGGGGGTAAAACAAAAACAAAAACAAAAACAAAAACAGTCTGGCGCGCGTATGTACACNTTTTTGGCGAACGGTCAATATCACTAGGCATGCCGCAGTCATCGTTCGTCTAGGTCCTCTTCTGCTTCTTCGGCTCAGGCTTTTCCAGATCAATTTCCGCGGCGTCATCATCATCGTCTTCTTCATCCTCGCTATCCTCTTCGATGTCACTCATGTCCATTACCTCACTCGCCTTGCCTGTAAACCAGTCGATCGCCTCCGGGTAGATATCGTTTGCAATCACAAGTCCGATCTGAAAATAAAGAATAAGCGAAAATTTAAAGTAAATTAATAAGTAAACGGAGAGGAAATATCATGAATATATACTACTCACGTCGTATGTATCCGCATCGTGTTCAAAAAAATTGAAAAAGCTTCCCATATCTGACACGTCCTCATCGTCAATAACACGCGGGTACAGCTTCGTCAGGTTCACTGCGTCGCTTTTCCACGAAATTTTGGTTGCCTGCAGGTGTCCCGTTACGTATGATCAACACCGAGCGCTTGAATCTTTTCAAAAGTAGTGCACACACCTGAGCAACAACATCCTTTTCCCAGTCAAATTCAAGCATCGACTCCGTAATACCATTTCCATCGGGCGTCTCATCCTTTCGCACGGACGGCACCATGAACTTGTACACCTTCTTCAGCACCTTGTCGGAGAAAAACGGGTTCTCCCCGAAGTACTATTAATTTCGAACCAACGAACACGCCGTCAGTCAGCTTTGTTCTTTGTTCATCACTTCTTCTCTTCCTTCTCGCGCTCTTCCTCCACAAGAGAAGGTAAGCCGAAGATAGGACGAGATGGAAACTCACAAACTCGAGCGTGAAGGCGCGGCTTTCAACAGGGTCGCGCTCCACCCAGACGTCCTCAAGAGCGAGGAGTGCCCTCCGGTCTTCCGCGTGCAGCGCGTGGACTGAGAACGTCGGCGAATTCATCAGTGCGACCGGCCAGAACTTGGGCACGGTCTTCACGTACTCGCGGCGCTTCGCGTATACAGGCGCGAGGCGCAGATGGCTCGCACGGTCTGTTTTCAGCAAAGCACAATAGGAAAAGGAGCGGACGACACCAGAAAGTCAAAGGATATATGCATGTCAGATAAGCGCAATGAGCAGGAAAGCGCTGAAAAATGCACCGTTGGCGAGCTCAGCGCGGAGAATATCCCGGCCGACATCCTCCAGCTTCTTGTTGACCTCCTCAGTGATCTCGACATCAAAGGCGTTCTTCTCCTCCTCCGCACCTGGCGACGCCCGCTTCTTTCCAGCAACAGCCTTGGACATCGTGCTTTTTTTTTAAGTCTTTCTGTCCGTCGGGGTACAGAACAAAGGTGCTTTTCTCGTGTATGTNGGGGGAGCCCGAGTTATCTATACGCGCGTCCTGTGTGAACTGCGGGGCTCTCGAGTCAGTCGGCTGCGTCAGGCTGCGGAAACGAGCATACGGAACCGCGTACTCACTCCTAGAAAGGATGGACGTGGTGAGTGAGAAAGGACTGCAACAATGCAGGAGTAAAGTCCTGCGAAAGTAGTAAGCATTTGCGCATATTTGCGCGATTCCCTTAAAGAGCAGGCGATTGGAGTACAANTTTTTTTCGCTGCCAATTAATTTTTTTTTTTACTTATGGAACGCATACAACCCTTCTAAGCAACGCATGCGAAGACGGTCGGGGAATATACGTAGCACTATTTCGTTTTGATTTTAGATTCTGGATATTCAGGTATGAACTCGTTTCTAAAGTCACAACAATCTGAACTTGACGGGATCAGGGTTATCAGTCTTATTAAACATGAAATAAAAATAAATAAATAAAAAATACCTTCAACCCATACAAATATACACTCAATGAGTGTAGATATCTAAACAATTACGCAGTGCTCTTGGTTACAAGCAGCTTCCAAAAATCTCTGATATGGGATCGTAGTAAATTAGAACTCCGTTACAAGATCGTCGAATCGACGCCACCAGACCAGTGACTGAAAGTAAGACAAATAAACTGGAATATATCGAAATGGCAGTCATGTATCTGAATAGATAGTCTAGGATGGCATAAAAGTCCATGGTATTCGTTAGCTGACGGTATCAATTGATTCGGACGCGGTGGCTAAGTGCTAAACTCCTGTTGAAGAGCGGTGTGTTTCTCCAGACACGCTAAGACGCGTTGCTTCGGATACTTCGGTGCAACTGGAAGTCCTTGCTGTTTAGCCCAACGACGAACAATGCTTGGATCTGAGAAAAAGAGAGATAGGGATAATTAGCGAAGTTACGATGTGGTAGGAGTTAGTAAACCTACAATCGGTGATGATACCGTCGATCCCCCAATCCGTCACCTGCTCGACGATGTTAAGCCTGTTCACCTAAAATGCAATGGTTCAATTAGAATTAATTCCACAATTCGCTCTATTAAATTTTTAGCGAGACACGCACCGTCCACACCACTACCCTCAACCCAAGTCTTGCAGCTTCCCGCACCATCTCCTTACTTGCGAACGCCAGGTAGCCGTCCACGTCTGGATCCGGCGAGGGGGTTTGGAATGATTCAGCCGAAGGGGAAAGGATGCTCGCGCCGAGAGCATGTGCAGCCTGTGCAGCCTTCTCTCCGAAGGAGGGCCCTGGGAAAGCGGAAAGGTTGAGTCCTGCCAGCCACGGTGACGGGAGCGAAGGGTCCGTTGGGTGGTATGCCGTTTCACTTATAAATTAAAGTCAATGTGGCCTTCTTCGAAAAAATATATTTGGTTTGCATACTCATCAATCAATGCAGATATGACAACACTAGGATCAAATTCCTGAGTCAAATAAGGCATTGCATTAGTGCAGTGCTACACGAATTTGCAGCAAACGCAGTCAACTCACCCTCATTTCTGCCAATGTCCTCCAATCGAAACTTTGATACTACATCATAAGAGAAATTTTTAAAAAATGAATTCATCGCAGCATTCGAATAACAAAAACCAACCGTGATTGATTTCTTGTACCTGCTCTTCACGAATACTTCGTGCTGACTCTCCACAAATTCGCGTACACCCTTGGTTCGGTTCTCGAAACGCGGATCAATTTTACTTTCAATGTTCCATAGCACCTTATGCTCGGGATCAGCACAGTCGACAAAATCGAAGACTTCTTGGAGCGTGGAAATGCGCGTTCCAGGGTATGTAAGCTGCAGCGCTGAAGAAACCACTGTATAAGCATCGGAACAAAATTGATTGACAGCAGTACTAGATCGTACGGTAATCATTTTGCCTCGATGAACCACAGTCGAGTGTTCTCAGCTGCGCAAGGGTGATATTTGCGATGAACTTCCCAACATAACTAAGAAACCCATAATTCAGAAATGCAAAGAAAGTGGACAACTCTGTATGAAGGACATACGGGTAGTCAGGGTCGCCAGGGAACTGGAAGATTACGGGATTTGGTAAGGCGGTATGAAAATGTGACCGGTAAACTTACAGCAGGTTTGGTATCCCGACACTTTTGAGGCACTATCTCCTCGTCGTGCCATACGACCACAACACCATCCTGTTTTCAACATGGCGTCAACGTCAAGGCGCACGTCACAGGTTGGACCAAGGGAGATGACATACTTCAGTTATGCCGTTATCAAGCTCAAGGGTGGTCGCGCCGTCTATGAGTCCCCTGGACGTAAATAATAATAAGTACGCGCTATCGATGGCCGTGGAAGGTATAAAGCTGTTTACCATGCAAAGCTTGGCAGGATGCTCTCTACTGTATTCCCTCGCCCGCCTCTGTGTGCCTGTCTATAGAATCAATTACGTGTTTATAACAAACAACGACAATTGATATGAACGAACCTGAACGTCGAAGTACTTGCCCCTGGCTAGAGGTCTGGGAACCAGGACATCTTGTGCTGGTGGAGCGACAATGCCGGTCGCAGAAAGGAGCAGAGTGACATACTCGAGGAGACTGGACATGAGCGACTGGAGGACAGAGAGGTGGGGAACCGAGCTTGCCGACGAGTGAAGACTGTGACCCCCAGCCGCTTAGTGTGTTATACGATGTGAACATCGAACATGCTTGAGAGAGCGCGTGTATCTGAATACTCGAACGTGTGCTACTGCAGATATATATATATATAGCCATTTGGCGCTGCCATTTTGTTATTTGTTTGTGGGCCAACCAACACGTGCATCGACTTGGGCGCTTATTGGGCGCTTGAAATATGCGGAGATTAGTCATCAGCATGGTTAGCTAAGATTATGCAAGATGCAAGATTGCAATTCCATTTCAGCCATGTCGATTGGAAGGCCTCAGTCGTTCTCAGATATAATTAATGCTCCGCCAGATAGAGGTTCATTCCCTCTCGACCACTATGGTGCGTTGCTTCCCATTCTGCTTTGCCTAATGGCATTTTCAAAAGCTAAACGCCTCTACAGGTGAGTGCAAGGATGCGATGAAAGCGTATCTTGCTTGCCTGCGCCAGAACAGCGCTACCTCGACACCGTGTCGTCTCGCAAGCAAGACTTACCTCGACTGTCGGATGAAGAAGTGTGTCTAATTTCTATCCATCGGCGCATCCTGCCCTTGGCCGCAGCACTCTCTTCTCGGGCGTTGACAGCCTTTTTGTCTTTATTACCTATTCTTGTTTTCCTATAGAGGGCTTATGGAGCGCGACGAGTGGCACAATCTCGGCATGGGCAGTGTCGGTGCTGGTGAAAATTCCGATTCGAGACCATCAGCATCTTCCCCACAGAATCAAACCTCTTCAACAGCAACTCCGAAGAAATCATGACAGTCTGGGTCCCGTAAGGGTTGGTTGAAGGGAATGACTGGATATAGGCTTTGTTCACTTCTTGTATGTTAGACTTATTCCCTTTTGAACTGTATTGAATCGCGGCTCCTTAATTAATTGAAGCATACGGATACAATTCATCGCTTCAATTATTGTATGTCTTTATAGGCACACGCTTTCCTTTCCCGAAGAGCTTCCGACTTCGCAGTATCTCAAGCATCAGTGTTCAGAGTTCTTCCGCACAATAGATACGACCAAGTAGCTTTCTTGTTCGCACTTCAAACCCAGTTTCGCTTAGGACAAGATAAATATAGGCATTCAGGCGCTCTCCCTCCACTTTTAGTACGTCGCGGGCTTTCTCTTCAGCAACATCAAAAATAGACATCACCAGTCATCGACTCTTCGCACATGTACTCAATATTAATATTAACGACACAAGAAATACTCGTCTGTACCACTGATGAAGCTCCGTCTATTCAACAGCCTCCGGATTCCGGCGGAGTCCGTTCATCTTCCTGGAATCCTCTTTTGATTTGTTGACTATACCGTGTTCTGTTTACTTGAACTTGTAACATTAACATTTTGTATTTTTGAAGCATATTCCAAAATCTCTCTGGCTTCGATGCTTTCGGTTTGCGGCAAACCTCAGCTAGTTCTCTGCCTCAGGAAGTAAGTTGCTGAAAGGCACTTCATATTGGATCTATGATCAGTGTGGACGTTCCTTGCTTGAGCGCTTCTCGTCTCGACGCTCAACTAAGCGGTACTTCTAAGTCAGCAAGATCATACTGTCTATGCGGACTCATGACTCTCATGCACAGAAGCGCTCGAGGTTGTCGTTAATGATGAAATTTTACTTCCAGTCGGATTGAACAATATGTTCTTACTTTCTCCTAAGCCAATCTTGCCAGTCAACACAGAGCACACAGCAAGATCACTTCCGAGTCTCCATAGATGCACCGTGAAGTAAACGGCTAGACCATCCGAAAGCTACTTAAATGCTATACCAGACCAATTAATTGCTCCAGGTCGTCCTGAATAAACTCGAGCGTTTATTCGCAATCTCTATGCTAAAAATTCACTCTAAAAGTACGCAGAAGGAGCACGTGAATCCCTAGCCTAATCACCCGATGACAAGCTTGCCCTCTGCCTCGTTGAACTCGTACTGGGGGACTTCAAGGTTGAGCTAGCAGAGAACCAATGAGTAACTGTTTAAAAAAATGAGGGAAGGAAACATACAGGCGCAGGACCTTTGCGGACACGACCCGCTGTGAACGATGTAAAATAAGCGTTTTGTGACGAACATTAAAAATATTGGAGAAACATACAGATATCATAGTGAGAACCATGACAAGGGCAAAACCTGTATTAGAATGACAAAATGAGATGAAGGTTTCTAAACGAATGCTGTTGATACTAACCATCCTCCGTAGTCACCCGACTCGCCAATGGGGACACAACCCAAGTGCGTGCAGATACCGAGCATGACAAGCCATTCAGGCTTTTTGGCTCTCGTCTCGTCACTTTCGGGGTCGCGGAGGGCTTTCCAGTCTTCCCGGCGCGCTTCCTCGATTTCATCATGCGTACGGTGACGCACGAACACGGGCTTACCGCGCCACTTGATGATGACGTTTTTTGCCCTCAGGGATGTTCGCGAGCTCAACCTCGACCTTTGCGAGTGCGAGCACGTCTGCAGACGCGGCCATCGTACCCAGAAACTCGGTCACGCTCGACTTGGCGACGCTGGCGGAGAGCACACCGAGTCCACCAACCATGAAGTACGACAGCGTGCGATTGGTTTCTGGGTTCGCCTCGTAGTGCGAAAAATCAGGCACGGACGGCGCGTCTTGTGCGCGAGTGGAAGTGTGCAACAGGCGCGGGGTGAACGAGCCGGTCGGCGAGACTGAATAATGAATGAGATGTCAGTAACTCTGCACTTGCGCATCCAAGCGAAGGCAAAACGAAAAGGGAGCGCACCAGTCGTGAACGTCTTGGCGACCAGTCCAGAAGGCGTCCGTGAGGGCCTCAAAGCCCAAGCGGGGGCAACATCAGAACGCTCTGCAGGACCATGACCGTGTCCGTGTCTGTCAGACGGTGGGCGGCTCGTAAAGCTAATGTGGTGGGCGTAAGGTACTCCTGAGGGAAGCGTGCGGACAGTCGGCGGGAGGATGATCGCCTTTTTGATGGGGCGCAGGCTCGCCATGACCGTTTGTCTACGAGGTGCGGAGGAAAGTCGACGATGAGGACGAGGACGCGAGGATCGTGCAAACAGCAAACAGCAAACAGCGAGCGGCAAATTCTCTCCGGGTTCGTCCGTGATTCTGATTCTGATTCTGATTCTGGTAATCCCAATTAGAATCACCAATCAGCCAATGCCAGGGCGCGTCATTGCATCCTTGGAGTTCAAGTTGGTGCTCGCCGTCCCAGACAGATATTCTCAGATGGACGTGCCCTTCAACAAGTCGGGCGCTTCGAGCAGGGCGCACTATCAAATCGTTCGAAGTGTCGAAAATGCACCGCAGCAGGCGGAGAAACTCCTAGTGCAGGAGACTGAGCGCATACGACGACGTAGTGCAGGCAAGGTGATCAGCACGGTGCGTCTATTATTCTACACTCCTATGGCATTGTGCTGAGTCCGTAGAAACACAGTCCGAGCTCAGGAAGGACCTCATTATCCTTCTGTATTGCTTAAACTCTTCTGCTGGTTCTGTTAGTCCCGCTACGCTCGCGTTTGCTCTGCCGTCTGCCGTACATCTTGCAGAAGCTGGGACTCGTATAGGCGAGAAGCATGTAGGCGCGTATTTGTTTTTCCAGCCTTTCTGTCTGAAGCTAACGCTGCTCTGCGAGTAGGGTACCTCTTCGTCTCAGAAGTTATGCCACCAGGACACGAGCTAGAGCTCATGCTCGTAAACACTGTCAGAAAGGTGCGTAGTCGTAGTACTTACAGATCTCTCGAGCAGTAATAAGCTATGTCATCCATGAAATAGGATCTAACCTCCCACTCTAATGCAAGGATTACTCTTGCTCTCGAATCTCTCATATCATCGCCTTCGGCAGATGTTGTCCCAGCTGTGCAGGCTCGCTGTGTTGAACTGCTGTCACACTCCTCGTCAGTATGTGCTAGCTTAAAGTCTCCATTAATGTGTAACTCACTGCTGTATCACCTTACTTGAAATAATGAATCGGGTCTTAACAGTGCGCGCATCAAAGTTCTTGCCATGCATGCTCTCCACTCCCTTTCCCATTATTCAACAGATTTATTGCATGACCAGAGAGTGAAACACCTCATTCTGAAGAGACTTACAGATGGGAACGAAAGTGTTGTACGTGCCGCCCTGAGGATGTGCCTGTCAATGAATGAAGTAAGTGATGACAGTCTCCTGTATATTTTCTCTCATAATGAATAATATAGGATAAATTGCTTGAGAGGAAAATGATAATACCTCCTAACATCTTTCTTATCCATCGCCTTTCGGATAAACACATCGCCAAGCAGCATTCATCATTTTTTTTTATTGACCGCTTTAAATTCTCTTTCTAGATTACTAGCCAAAGAAGATGATCAATCTAAGTCCGTGAAATGTTTGTCTGCAAAAAGCGGTGTATCACTCATCGAACTCCTTCACTAGATCTGATTATGCTAAGGAGTTGCTGCCGCCGGTCTTCGTTATCCTTCGTCGAGTCGTAAAGGTCAATCACCAGCGTATGTGCTAAACTTCTTTCCAAATACAAACCTAATTCTCGTGATATAGCTACAATACTGGAATGCTTCCGCCTCATCGGGGAGCTCCAACCCTATATCGTCTCCAAATACATCGTCGATTCGACATCTGCTCTGGAAAGGAACACTACATCATTAAATGTCGTATCAGAGAAGCCACGTCCACAATCCGACCATCCTGTCGCCCTCATACGACACTTCCTGTCTTCTCGCATACTAAACGAGCATTACCTATTTCTCTCCTGTTTGGCTTGTCTGGAACCCGCGTTGTGGGCCGGTAAAAAAACACCAGAAAACTCATTAGTAGATGGACAAGAATCTACGGACAACGGGAGAACTTACATAGAAGGGATACCACCTGTACTGGACCAATGGGAAGTGGAGCGCGTGCTGGGATCTCTGGAGAGCGATGACGATGAGATACGGGCACTGGTAGGTAGATCATGCCTTGCATTTTTTTATAAATTTCTGATGAAGCACGAAAGACACTTCGCATATTAAACTCACTTGACCCCACGCTCATTGAAGGTTGTTATGAGCGCGCACTATCAGCATTGCAAGCCTTTTCGCCTGATAATTTTCCTAATGATCAACTCAGCAAGTCGGATGTCCATGGGATGACATGCGTAGCACAACGTACACTTGAGTTAGCATTTGCAACGTCATTGGGAGTTAAGAAAGATGCGGAACATACGAGCTTGGGTCAGGCTTTCGCCTGGAAAATGAAGGAAATAACAGATGTTGTTGGCGAGTCTACTAGAGTAAATGGAGGAATTGTCGAAATCGTTCTGAACCACGTAAAAAAAAGGTATGTTGTTATGAAATACATCNTTTTTTCTGGCCCTCCGCCTTCAAAGGTATCAATTGACAATGCTTACCGATAGGAGGCTACTCTACACAATATGCTTGTGTATTTAGTTTGTTTTCGTTCTTCGAGACTGAGGAGCCTGACAGACAGCCGGTCAACGCAACATTTCTGCTCATCTTTCTTGCGCTTTCCTGTGAGCTGGCTCCAGCCCTTTCGCCATCATCATTTGGAATTCGCAAGATCATCCACTGCCTTGCAGTCCTTCTGGATAGTTACTCGGGTAAATATCTATTTGTACCTCCACGAAAGTATTCCTAGTGTAACGCCTCCATTAGCCCCGATGCAGGAGGCTATGCTTCTAAGCATGACACGACTCGTCATTCTCCTTCCATCCATAGAGATGACATCGCCTGAGATAGAAAATGCGTCTCGACTTGTACGCAAAGTACATGAAACCGTTTCAACAAAGAAGAATAATGACCTTCTATTCAAGGTAAATTCGCTAGTTTAAATGGCTCTGAATAACGCTCATTGATTTCTGTTCTCAATAGCGTTGTGAACAGCTTTTAGAAACTTTAAGCAGCCCACAATCGACGCTTGCTGTCCTTGAAGGAAAAGATAATATTCCAGTAAGCGATGTTCCAATTTGACAATCCTCGAGGAGTATCCTTATGAAATTTCAGCTTCCGGAATTCGCTCTCCTTCTCGACCACGGTAGTGATTTTGCCTCACCGATAAGACAAGGACGAGAGTCGATCTCGCCTTCCGTTCAGCATCTCTCTCCCTTCGCTTCGCGCAGAGACTCGACATCGTCCCTGTCTCAGAGTAAGCTTCGCTACGATGCGTATGCTCCCCCTCCTGTAAGCCCTCCAGGCCGATTCGGCCGCATTCACAGCCACAGTACATCCTCTGCTGCATCTGGACGGAGCTCTATACGAAGTTCGTCAAGAGCGTCGAACACAGGGCAGAGCGATCGTGGTGGAGATGCTGATCTAATGAGGACAGTTACGGCTGGAGAACTGACTCTCGCTGTGGCCTCCGGACTGAATATTCAAAGTTTCTCAGACGAAAAGGTAAAGAATTTGTCTGCTCATTGTAATTCTACCATTTGGCCTTCTAAAATTATTTTATAAGGGAAAGCTGCACAAACCTGAGAATCCTGAGAATGTACCTGTGAACAGCGAAGTGGCAACAAAGCTGGGGTCATCACTTATCACGCTTGAATCACCGTTCACTACGGAACCACTCGTCGATATGGCGGAGTCCCTTGGTACTCCGCCTGCGTCTAGCCCGTACGTATCAGCTCATGCGTCATTACGCACGACGCCTGAGCCGGAACCTAGCTTCGAGGAACTGTGGTTCGTATTGGCTGCAGATGAGCATGCTTTCGGCACCCGAGGTTGGTGCGATGACCCCGTAGATATTGCAGTGAGGCGATTGCAGAGCTTAGGATGCCGGATGGACGTTATATCTACAGATCTGCCTCCCTTCGAAGGTGGGCATCTTCTGCCTTTTGTGTATTCGTGAAAGCTTTTGCCAGGGGATCTTAACATATATCTACATCATCATCGTCCTCAGGTGACCTGAAGATTTCTCTTCGTGTCTTGTCCCCGGAAGATCCTGATTCACGAATTCCAAGTGCACTTTTGCGCTTGCACGAGGAAGGTGATGGGAGCTGTCTGTGGCAGGCAAAGTGTGTCGATGCTGAGATGGGATCAAAGGTGAAGGAGTTGATGAGGTAGACCTTTTCTGTGCAGGTATTTCCTTTCCCAACAAATGCACAGAATCTGTGGAGAAGATGCCATGGTTGCAGTGTGTAAACCACTTTAATACTGAACACCACGAGGTGTAATGCCTGTGGCGTTTCAAAGTTTGCCCTGCAATGACAAGGTATTTCGTATTTTTGGTGATCACATGAATGCCTCGTGTGTATTGTGTGTACCGTGCGTGCATACTGCGCTCTTAGCCCCTGAACACATTCTGGTATCCACTTTGATCGACTCGGCCGTTGTCTGCAGTGTCTCTTCCTAGTGCTCGACTAGTGATCAATCTTAGGGGTTCTGACTCAGACATAGACCATCCTGGCATTTATTAAACACCGAAGTACCCTAACCAGCACAGGCTCTATCTGCTTGCATGCCCAGTCTTTTTATTATTCTCCGTTAGTGTTACTGCCGTGTCACCATGAAGCGAGTTGGCATTTTCTGGGACTATGGTGAGCCTTTTCCTGAGGTCTCCAACTTATAACCTTAATTCTTTCTAATCCTACAATAATCAGAAAATTGTAAACCGCCTCCGAAAATGTCGGGATTCTCTATAGTGGGGAAAATTCGACAAGTAGTCTTACCCCTCGGTGGTGTGTCACTGTTCAGAACATACATGGACGCCAATTCAAAGTCCACAACAGCAACCCAGCAACAAGAAATGCAACTCTCAGGTGAATACGTATGCTTGCGCCAACGTGTTGACTGTCATTTAAATTAGCTATTTTAAAAGGAGTATCTTTGGTCCATATTCCCAACGCTGGAAAGAAGGAAGTAACCGACAAGATATTGTTAGGTGCGGTCGACCTGTGTCAAATCATTGCTGTCAAATCTTCTTAGTTCCTCACTCCACCAGTTGATCTTATGCTATTCGCTCTGGAGAACCGCGAGCCTTCGACTCTCGTGCTAATCACCGCTGAACATGACATCAACTACGCCTTATCAGTCCTAAGACTGAGGGGACACGAAATACACATAGTCTCTCCATCTGCTTCTGTCTGTCACAGTTCAAGATACCTAGTTGATAACTATTTTGATTGGAAACTGGATATTCTCGAAAGCAATGATTCTGCTGCTAAAACACGAGTCCTCTCTGGTCGAGTGTGTGTTCAGCCTATTGGACCACGGGATGCAATTAGTCAGTCTTCAGATGCTCTATGGTCATATGCGAGTTCGTCAAGTAGCGGAAGCGTTTCCGCAGGGTTCAACCAGTCTGTCCATGCAGACGTAGAGAATATCCGTAACTGTACTAATGCAGACACGGAGGCATCAATAATAGAAAAGGAATGTAATATTTCGAGCGACTCACTAGGCTCAGGATGGTCGCTTCGATCTTTACCCAGCTCATATTCCGATACGCATCTTCAAGATCTTACATCTTCTGTTCAGGGAGTCATATCTGCCGGTTTCGTTGATCCTTGGGCATCACAAGCGGGGAACCCAGTAGAAAATGACGTTTGGAGATCATCCAGTCATGCGGAAACTGAGGGCAGTTCACTCGATGATGAAGAGCCTTGGTCGGAAGATTGTGTACTTCGACCCTCGACTACGAAGGATATAACAATCCGAAAAATATCAGGCACTGATGCAGAACTGATAGGCCGCGAAAGTGAACTGAACATCTCTGTTGCGGATACACACGCTGTTACGGCTCACGAGCCTTCTAGTACTGAGGAGCATTCCTCATGCAACGCGAGNCCCCCTTACTTCCGACGTTGTGGAAGCTCTGCCTGTCTCACCCGGAGAAAGATTTAGGATATTAATCGACGTCCTCGCGGGTGATCGAGCTCGTGGACTTCTATCTACCTCTCACATAATATTGGGCAACCTGCTCCAACAATTAGATCCGAATATATATCAACATGCGGACGTCGTTGACTTAAAGGAGTATCTTGAGGTCGCGCGGCAGGAGAAAATTGTGTTCTTCTCGGGAAGTGACTGGGGGTCCAAAGAAATCTATGTCTTCCTCCATTCTAAATGGATACCGCTTGATGTCCACAAATCGAATTTCGTTGTACTCTCTCAGGCACTGGAGACCTTCGCTAGCTCTGAATATAAGAAGACTCCTTTCGCAGAGCTGAAAGAGCGGGTGCTTATTCTGGATCCCGGTGCTGTCGTAAAAGCTAACGCGTTGAATTTCAAGCACTACATCCTTCTCGCCCTTGGTGCAGGCCTCGTGGAGGTCGATCTTCCGATGTTTGTATGGGTTAAACCTATATCTCAGAACGTAGTAACCGACGCGCAAGCAAGTTATTCACAACTTTCAGCATGGACACTTTCTACTACTGAAGTCATTAATGCTCGGCCAAGTCAGGCACAAGCCACTGAGGCTTCACCTCAATTGAGGCCTCCAAAGAAACGCGATCAGATTGACCCGGTTTATGCCACGCTCATATACGTGCTAAGAGAACTGCGGGAACAAGGTGTATATGAAATCAAGCGCTGGGAGCTCCCTGGTAGGCTTCTCAAACGCGATCCTGGAATTTATCAGCGTGCTGGCATAGTTACCACGGGAACCAAAATAAAAAGCTATGTGTCTAAAGCTCTGGCTGCTGGAGTCGTTGTACTCAAACCAGGCGGGGAAGGCGAGAAGCGCCTAGTGATGGTGCAATTACATCCAGACTATTGGTGATTGGATTATTTATTAAGTGTACAGTAGAACCTCTCGTTAAGCATCCTCTATATAGGCATCAAACTTTGGATCCACCGGCTTAGTAGATACGAAAATAAGGGTCCATAAAGCATAATGCACTATAAACATTACACATCAAGATATTTGTTGAATTTTATTGGGAAAATGCTTGTTCATGAGAGGTAACTATGATATAATCATTGATTAGTGACCAGTTGCCATTTTAGTGGCTTCAAGTTTGTGGCTCGAAATTGTGTGGAATAGATGCCACAAAATTGCACCATGCATCCATGCATCCCTTACCTGCAATAACATGTCTGAAGAGCTTGCCTGCACTCAAAATGCTGGTAAGACACTGGAAGGTGCTAGTAAAATCATTTGGACACATTCTCCTTAACCTGATCCAATTGATCTCAGTGCAGGCTTTCAAATGTGCATTGAGCAAGCAATGTTAGCCACCATCCCAGTAGAGTCATTATAGTTGTGGGTGGAGGTGGCGGTTGTACAGAGTTGAGTAACTCTGACGGCAACGACAAAATTTTTGGTAGATTGAAAAACATTATCATTATATTATTTAATAACCTTGAACTGTGCTTAAGCATAACCTACTGAGCTTATGCCTTGATTTACTTCATAACGATGGCCAACAGCCGCTTGGACGTCAATAGAAGCACAATAGAGCTGTGTTAATTTTTATTTAGAAGTACATGGACTAGTACTGAACACATTACGAGGATTGGATGCAAGGGGTAAACAGAAATAAAGGATATTGCAAGCGCCGCATGAAAGGAAAAAAAAAGTAGTGAAGGTGGGTGTGGGAGTCCGATAAAGTCCTAGTAAACGAAGAAAGAGTAAAAGGATACAGATGAAGAATCCGATAGAGCGATGTAAGTAGAATAATGGCGTCGAATATTAGCGTAATTTTGCTTCTTATTTACAATGACCGTCTTATGACACATCATTCGCGCTTACGACACGCGACATGAAACTCGATGAACGCGGCCCCGCCGACGCCTGACGCACAGGCTGTGGTCGTGCTAAAGGTTGTGTTGGGAAATGACCGCCTGCGCCCGAACTGCTCATACTAGTGTTGCTACCAAAGTGCGACCTCCGCATGCTCGTCGTGAGGTCATCATCGGGGATACTGCCGCGCCGAGCTGTCCCGATGCCGACCATGTCTGATGCCTGCCCAAGTTCATCGACATCGTGATCACGGGGGAGTTGCGAGTCGAGGAGCGGTATGGATGGTGCAGAGAGGATAGACTGCATAGATGAGCTGCTGTATGTACGCTCGTGTTGGGGAGGCCGCCATTCCCCGTGCAATGCTGGCTGGTATTCCGAATATGAGTCGATCCACGACGCATGCGGTTCCCAGTTCGCGTCGCCGATCTCTACTTCCGCCTCCGCATCCTCAAGTTTTTTACTCTGCCGGAAGCCGAGCTCATCGCCGCCAATGCTTCCGACTTTTGTGCGAGCGGTGTCGTATTTCGCATCGAGCCTCGCAAGCGGATCGTTTACAGGGTCGTGCAAAGTCCGCTGCGTATCCTCGGATGGTACGTGGCTACGCGGGCGTAAGGGCGCGATGCTATGATAGTCTGCAAGCGCATATATGTCCTTGCCTTCCTCTTTTCTGTCAACATCGTACATCGCACTTGACGGGGTTTTCCTGAGACGTCGGCGCACGAAGAACCAACGGGAAAAGAAGAGCGCCGCGCACACGACAATGAAGCCAATTAAACCAAAGAGGACCTTCAGTCCTGTAGAAAGACCATGGCCCGAAGCGTTCGCGGGATGGATGCTAGAGCTATTCCCATCTAGCGGCTGATTCAATACGCGCACTTTGTTGAATTCGTCCATTGCTACACTAGGGTCGGTCATGTTGAGCAGTCCAAGACGGGGACTGATATCGCTCCTCTTCCCGTTCCCTACTATACCACCGGGAGAGATAGCTTCGTAGGCTAACACAGTGTACACGTTGCGGAGAAATGGCACGCCAAGAATAATGTCGCCGACGCCAATGGCATTTTCGAGCGCAGTATTCTGCTGAAAAAGACCGGTACACGTCGAGCTGGACGTATCTGTATTCGATACAGCGCTCAGGTCAAGTGGATGGATGGGAATCTCCGAACGATCGTCAAGCGTGATAGTCATATTCAGAGGTGTTGTACAAGGAACGTAATCTGCAGGTATATCATGAATTTCCCATAAACGATTGTTTTAATCGAGAGCTTACAATTCCCATCGCTAGCTGGACCTACCCCCAATGCACCCCAAACAGCATTAGCGATTGTAGGAGTTGAGATAATGTACGGAACACCGGTGTCAAGAACCGCCTCAGGGAATACACTCCCTGTTACACTGCGTCCGATATCTATTTCCTTAGCAGTCCCGTTCACATAGACTGTCAGAGCACGAAGCTCAGCTTTCCAAAAATGCACGCCGTCTGACTGTGGGATAGGTGTTGAATATGATATATTCGCAGGGTTGATACTGGGTCCATCGGGTAGTAGGTCGTCCGAAGGGTGACGTCCAATGCCAAGTATGGAGGGTATGCGCGAGGAGCCTGGTCGCTCGAGGAGGAGAGAAAAGAAATATTGCAATGGTGCCAAGTCAGTCGGGGAGATGCCGAAGAGGTTTGAAGATACGGTAGCGCCGTCCGGAACGTTGCTCGTATCCGGGGGTATGTCCTCCGCAATCACGGAATCGAGCGGAAGTGCCAAACCCATGATGCCTGAAAATCCAGGCTGGAGAGTTTCATTCAAGACGGTCGTGGCAGCGGCTTCGCGCAGAGATGGTCTCTATCAATATGTGAAATGTTACATCCATATTGTTAGTATTGCTCACCGAGCGCTTGATTGTCGATCTCATAACCACCGAGCACAAACTTGTCCCAGACAATTGGACCATCCACCTCTCCACTCAAGTATGGGATTGTGAATTCTTGGCCCGAGTTAGTAGCTGAAGATGGGTTGTAGAGCTTAGCCTTGTTGTTGGTGCACGCTTGCGAAGAACAGGACGTGGAGGCAAGCCACTGCAACAGGTGTGAGTCTCAGACTACAGCATACAAGTAATAATTTCCACAGGACATACAAAGTCAGATGAACCGGTGTCGACCTGAACTGGGAAGGACTCGTTGGACTTTCCAATATTCACGGGCACGGTGTAGATTCTGAGTTTATCGCAAACACGCTTAGCATTGCCGAAATTGGTAGACTCCAACTATCCTGGAGCCTGTAGTACAAGCTACTCACGCGCTATAGATCCCATCGCCGACAAGATTCATGTCGAGGATAATGCCATCGCTTCCTCCCGAGCCCTCGTCGCGTCTAGCGTTTGCTCGCGTCTTGGCCTTGAAGCTGCTGCTTTCCGTGTCTGGCATCATTAGTGCTAAAGACTCATCCGGTGGCTTCTTGTAAAACGCTCGAGCAGGGACGCTCATGCGTGCAAGGGGTTCAGCAGNCCCCCAAACCGAGGCTGATCAAGTACTCTTAGATGTGCAGAGCCTAGCCTTTCAAGTGTGGACTGGAGCTAAGACGCACGGATAGAAAGCGGAAAATATGTCTGGTCGTCAAAGTCGTTACGGCCTCGCAAGAGAAATGGATGCAGAAGACAAGCCGTATACCAGCGGCAAAACAGAAAAGAGAGTTGGTGTAGCAGACGAGAATGAGCGCGTACTTGAGGAAACAGTATAGGTGTGAGCATGAGCGGTCACTGTACGCCGTCTGCGATCATCATTCCATTATTTCTACTTTCGGCGAAAATAAAGCCGCCCTGGGTCTTGGCAACGAACATGATTTTGACGGCGGGAAAAATGCGAAGTATATGTACATGCATGCAACTATGCATCAGTCGTTCTCGCCAGAAAGTTAATTCGATATTAAAGTAGAAAAGAAAGGGTACAACTCTATTATCGGTAAAAGCGTAGAGTGGGTTAGTAGAAAACGGATTCGGAAAAAATGTCATCCATAAAATGAGAAATGTCCCTGAAGTATTTATTCGTCGGACGTAGGTCGCCGTGAAAGAGAAAATCGTGAAGGTGAGCCGAACGGGCTTCTGCTGGAGGAACTCAACGAGTTTGCCTTGGGCGTCCCAAGGGGTTCAAACTGAAGTCGGAGCGTCAAAAGACCTGTTCCTTCCCGCAGCTCAACTTGCACATCTGCACCAGCAGACTCCTTAGGTTGAATGTGGCGCCAGATCTTCAAAATAAAAAAAGCTGATGTCGGACGTTATAGTGTCAGAAAATCAGTCAAGTACGCACGTCTACATCAGCCTCGCCAATAGACTTGTCCTTGCCCAATGTTTTGTGGTCAAAAATCTTCAAATGTACTTTCGGGGTTGACGATCCCGCGGGGAATGAGAAGGTTTCACTCCTAAACACCAAAAAGATGATTCAGTAAATAACTCTCTTTCAAATAATTCAGCCATGCAGAGGGCTTAAAATGCGCACCAATCGGGCGTAACAGTTTTGCCTGCATGCCTCGTCCTGTATTCCTTCTCGCCAACTCTGAGAGTGACATACGGCTTTGGAGTATCGCCGTCCGGAGACGACAGGTCCTTCGCATTTAGCACCAACACTTTCAGCGTACCTGGCTCGCCCACGCCCTGTACATCACTTGCGTCGCCAACCATGTTATTCGTAGTAAGTGCGCCTCCATTAGCCGAATCGCTCGCACCGATAGGTCCAGATACCTGGCCTGACGGTGGGTCCGGAGCAGCTGCAACGGCAGGCGCCGCTTCCACTACCTTCGTGTGGTCCTTCCCGAAGACACCTCCAACTTTGTTACCGACCTTTTCGACGCCATGGAAGACGCCCTTGCCCGCCCCAAGGGGCAATGCGCTAATCTGTGTCATAGCACGTCCTGCACTCGAAAATGTGCTAGTGTTCTTGCGTGTCTTTGCGATGATTTCCGGCGTAAACATCATCCTGACGCGAACCTCACCTTGCTCGCCGTGCTTCGCAGAAGAAAGCGTGATTATGCGTTCGTTGGCTTCAAATGGCTCGAGATCCGCCAGTTCAATCTTTCCTGAGCCAAGACTCTTCGCCTGCTCAATCTGATTCCAGTCAAAAACTTCGAGCCAGAAATCGGCTCCAACCCGAGAGGGCTAATCACAACAATGAAAAATCTACACAAAGTTTAAGTATTGACGGATTGCAACTCACCACTTGGACAGTAAACGTTTCATTCCATTCCGGAGTCAGCGTCTTCTTCTTGGTCTGCGATTTGTATAATTTCTGTTGATTAAGAGTGAACACGATGAATGGATCCGATTTGCCTGCAATCCTCCATTGAGTAACTCCAGACAGACATAATAAACAGAGATGAAAATACCTCCGCGATCAACGCCACGGATTTGCTTTCCGTCAACGAGCTCGACCCGAAGAATACCCATATCTGAGCAAACGAATAAGTTAAGTTCTATAGCTTACCTTATTGATATATTTTTGGAACTTACTATTGATACTCTCGCGCGGCTCGAGCGTGATGTCAATAGGCACGTAGCGCGCCTCAATTTCAATGGTAGATGGCTTCTTCCCATCTTGGTCAGTGAGCGTGAATTTTGCCGGACCATTCTAAGGCACGNAAAAAAACTTTCTTCAGAAACCAGCGCCCAGATGTAATTCAGATAAGTGCATACCAAAGCTTCCTCCAAAAATGCACGTGCATCGCACTTGAACTCTGAAATGACGTCGTCCTTCTCGCCCTCTTCATTCTCATTGAGGCGCAGCCAGACGCGCCCAAAGTCAAGTTCCTTGATGAAGCCCTCACCAACATGTTCCCACTGTGCATGTGTGCTGCGAGCGCGGACAGTGCTGAATGCGGGCCAGTATGCATCGTCCAACAGAATTTCCAAACGTCCTTTCTGGCTGAGATGCCCAACGCGGACATTAAAGACGATGACGCCAGACTCTAAGATAAGCCAAAAGAAGAGAGCATCAAAATAAAAATAAAGTACTATACATTTGAAAAATAAGCTACTTACGGTGTGACAGAAGTTCCTCCTTTGACATTTCGACACCCGGAACCGGTGGGCCGGATGAAGAAGTATCCGCGGTATAGGCCGTGTCTTCAGTCTTGCTCGTGCCGGTCGTCCGTGTGCTGTCAAGAGACTTCTTATTATTATTGGTGTGCTTTGTGCTTGTGGGGCTCTGCACTTCACGCTCCTCAGCCTGAGCAGCCTCGGCGACAGCTCGCGACGCGGTAATCCCATCAGGAATTTGTTCGCGGTCGAACTCCGATATCGAAGATCCGTCATCTGTACCTTCGCCTGCATTGACGGCTTGCTGGATCTCATTCGCTGAAGATTCGAATGACACCCCTTTGAGCGCGATGGCAGGAATGAATTCTGCGACATAGTGCAGTTGACCCTTGTACACGTTCCCCTTGTCGAGACGCAATGGGTCGGCAGCGGTTTTCTTACCTGAGGACGCGTAGGGGAATTTCAGGTCGTCACTTTTCGTTGCCAAGCCCGAAACTTTAAGCTCGACGCTACCAAGCGAGCGATCCTGCACAAAATCCAGTCAGCTACGCATTCGAATACAAATTCAGCTTTTTTTTTTCTACCTTAGTCAGATGCTGGTAATCCATACATTCGAGAAGCATTGTCTCCTTGAGAGAGTGGACGGGGATATAGATGATTTGATCCCAGTCAGGGTTCAAATCTGAAGAGAATGAGTTCGTATAGAATAGACGGAGGCGGGAACTTCTTACTGTTATTGACAACCTCGGTCCTACCTAAAACGTCATTGTTGACGAGGACGCGCACGTACGGATCACTCTGCAAAAATGAAGAGTGAGTGTCAGTAATAATCATGAGTTTCAAGCGTACCTTTCCGCCCAACGCCGCCTCAACGTTCTTGACATCCGTAGCCTTCTGCATCCAGAGTCTGACGATACCAATAGGTGCAATGTATTGATCTGCACCGTGCATACTACCCGCCATGTTCAGGGGCTTCCACTCTGCGCTCATCCGCACGCGGCCGCTGCGACATCCACTAAGTGGCCACCAGTCGCGAGCAGTCTTCTTCGCCTCGAGGAGGTCTTCCAGCTTGATGCTCAAGTAGCCGATCAGAGGGTCCTTAAGGAACTCGCGATCATCGATGATTTTGACAGTGACAACGGACGATTGCTTGTCCGAACACAAGAACTCAGTCGAGCTCTCCCATATTGGGTTGAGTGTGTGCTTTACTCTGGGTGTCGCATGGATGGGTGGTGTATTGGCACTGAGCAGGACCTTCGCAAAGGGGTTGACGTCTCCAGTCATAGCCTTTGTGTGGTCGAGGTCCTTTGCCTGGTGAAGCGTGAGGCGAACGATACCAACCTCTGAAATCTAGATTAGCTTCTGAGTTACTTAGAGTTTGAATAGACCAACTTGTTTCAGGCAGTTCTTCTTCCCTGCCATCAACTTTCTGCGGTTTGAGAACTGGGTAGAAAGAAACATCGTAGCGCAGATCTCCTCTTTCCTTGCCATCCTTAAGGACCTTCGTCTCGAGGCCCTCGTGTGTCGCGTCCTCCACAAGTTTGCCGAGGTCGAACGTCGCGGTGCCCAGCTCAGAGTCCTTGCGATGTTCATTCCAGTCAAAGAGGGAGAATGTGAGAACTTCGGTGAGAGAGTTGATGAGGAGAAACTTTGTTTCGTTCCAGGAAGGGTTATAACTAAGCCATGCCGATCACGCGTCATACAGAAGGTAAGCATGACGAAATGATCGGCGCTGTGCAGGAAAAGGAAACTCACGTCGATTCCTTGTGCTTCGTCCGAGCCAATTCTTGTCTCGCGTTGATACTCAGGCTCACGTACGGGTCGGGCGTGCCCCCACCGATTTTGGTCCCCTTTAGACCACGCGCAGAGTGAATTGTGACCTGCAGCACACCGATGGCAGTGTCAATCGGTGCACCCGATAGCAGTTGCTCGAGGTTCAGAGTGAAGACTGTAACGCAAAAAAGTTTAGGGAACGAGTGAAGAAAAGATTTGAGCGAGCTCACCATTGGGGTCGTACATCATCGGGCCAAGTATCGAGTGTACCATGTCGCGAATAAATTTAGAGAGACCGGGGATCTGGGTGGCTTGTAAGTGGCTGCAGGAAATATATAAAATAGGCAGAGGTCGCTCACAAAGCCAATGTCAAAGCCAAACGTATCTCCTCCGATAGGCTTGAGCACATAGTCGAAGGTCGGTTTCTCCATGAAACTGAGGTCCAGGATCTGGACGTGCGGGAACGACGTCATGAGCTTCATTTTCACTCTCATCAAGCCGCTGAAGCTCATGTCTTCGAGCAAAACCGGCATGCCCGCCGAGGCAACACCTTTGCCAAGCCTAATGCTTAGCACTATTTTCGGGTTGACCTTCCTTGCCGTCTCTTTCGGCGTCATGTCGCTCACGTCGTTTGGTGTGAATGAGAACTTCCAGTCCATGGTAACGACATCCTCCGGCGTGCGCGTCCATGTGCGCACGCTGTCGATGCGCGGAGCCTTCGTGCCGAGCGTGAACGTTGAAAGGCGCAGCGAGTCGAGGAAGGGCGGGGTGTTCTGGCTAAGAACTTGGTCGACGCTTTGAATGATCGTCTGTGAGAGTACAGGCTCGTAAATAAGCCAAAAGCGGTCAAGAAAGTGATTCATCCAATCTGCGGACTCGGCCTCATTGTAAAGACGCGTCTTAACAAGCTCACGCTGAATATCATCGCGAGCCCGCCGCCGCACGCGCACCATGGATGTCGAATAGTATGTGGCGCACGTCGCAAGCAGGATGAAAAGCCAGCCCCAGCCAAAGCGAAAGAGCGTAAGGAAGTGTGAAGCGAAAACAGCAAAGAACATGATGCCCGCATTATGGTACCATTCGCCATAGTACTGCTCGCTGATAAAAGCACTTAGGACGGCTTTGTCCTTTTCTTCGCCGTCAACGAGCGGAGCCTCGTCGACGCCACCGACAGCACGCCAGCCAATTTTAAACCAGTCGGGAATTGCGGGTGCGGCGCCGTCGGGAAGAGATCCGGGAAGCTTGGTGTTGCTGGGCGGGAGACTTTCNAGGGGGGACTGCACTTGGCTGGGGCTCCTTGTCAGCATCACTGACGGTAATGGTAGGAAGAATGGCAGGTTGACCAGAAGTTACTTGAACTTCTACAAACCATCAAACGATCNAAAAAGTTAGCATTATGAATGTTCGGAACGAGCAAAACAAAGGACGCCAGCCGAAACAACCCGAGTGCGCCACGCAATGTGCTTGAAACTCGTGGGCCGCACGCGATTTTAATGTGCAAGTGCTCACATGGAGACGCACGAAGTGCGGGGTTCTCCGTTGCTCGTCGACCAACGTCACATTAGCATGCGACTGGCGCTCACCTTTGCCGCCCGTCTGTTCGCTCTTTCCGCCTTCAATCTGGTCACGACCCTTGCCTGCCTTTGCGGCCTTTTGCTCTGGAGTTGCGTCTGGGTCGAATGTATGTACACGTACGCGCTGTTTCTGCTGGTCTGCGTTGATAATGCCATTGAACTGCTGGTGGCCGTTGGTGGCGGACCCATTGGTCGCCACGGTCGCCATGGCTGACGACGAAGGCGGGAGAGGAAGACGAGGGGGTAGTGTACAGAGAAGGATTGGAGAAAAGGTTGCAATGAATGGAAGGGAGTTTAAGGACCGAAGAAGAGAACGCACTCCAACTTACTTACCAGGATGCAGTCCGATGAGGTCATCACCTAAAAAGGAAATATCCCCACAATTGAATACGTAATACTACATTCTAGCTATGCTTATGTCATGCCACTACCACGTCCTGCCCCGCCCATGAACTGGCCAGCACTACAGCGCATCGCATCGCACTCAGTAACACACAAAAAAAGAGTATGGCTGCACAAGTGACTTACATATCGCGCAGCGACGGGTCGGCCATGATTTCCGCCATAGAGGGCATCCCGCCACCTGACTGAACGCGGTTCATCTGTCCGAATAGAAATTAGTATTAGCTATCAAGTCGCCCCACAGTACCCACCATATTTGCCACAGAAGGATTCTGCATCACTCGGTCGAGGCCTCCGTTTGCCATCATCTGCTGCGCCATCTGCATCATCATTGGATTCTGCATCATGCTCGCTAGGTCAGGCATTCCGCCCCCGGCCCCGCCTGCCCCGCCTAACCCACTGAGCATCTCTGCAAACCCACCCAGANCCACCCACGCCAGCACCTGCACCTGCAGCGACATCTGCGTCCGGGCTACTGCGTGACAACGCGGGCTGCGAGTCCGTTGCGCGTGCTTCGGCATTTTGTAGCCCCGTCTTTAGACCTGCATTGTTCGGGTCAGACTCAAGACCACGTCTAAACGCCGAAGCCGCAGCCGAGTAGTCGCCCAGAGAATAATGCGCATGCCTGCATATCGTTAGCATTAAACAATATATCAGCACACAGCTAGGTGTTTTTTAGCTCATAATGTCGGAAAACGTACCCGAGCCGATGATATGCTTTCGCGAATGAAGGATCGACTTCAATCGCCTTCTCCGCATCTGATATTGCGCTGGCGTGCTCGTTCAGGTTTGAGTATGCCGCCGCGCGGTTCGAGTAGTATACGGCGTTACGTTTATCGCGCGCGATCGCTTGCGTGTATGCGTCGATTGCGCCTGCATAGTCTTTCGCAGACATGTACTGGTTGCCCTGCGCCTTGAGTCTCTCCGCTTCCGTCTTGTCCGCCAGTGACGGTTCTGCCGTAGATGGTGCGGACGAGGTCGAAGCGGAGTTAGAGGGAGAGCCCGTTGTAGCATTGGCATTCACGCGGTCGCGCGTTTTGAGGAAGAGGTCAAAGAGGCTGATGAGGCTCGCGGGCTTGATGCTTAGTCGTTCCTTCTGCTGAGAGTCTGTCGGGTCAATACCGAATGCCTCTCCTATACATTGCACTGTATAATATACATTCGACTCAAAATAACGAAAATTTCGCGCAAGTGAATGAATAGGTAAATATACCCGCCACTTCAAGGCCCTCTTTGTCGTCCTGTTTCACAGTACCATCTTGCATAGACTGATTAAGAAAGTCGATTATGGCGAGCACTAGACGCTGTTGCTTTTCCGACATGTTGCAACGGACGGTTGAGAGAGAAATGCAGCAAGGAAAAATGGCTCGGGGGTCGAGACTTACGCGTGAGGAACTGCATCACTAAATGACATAAGCAGCGCTTCTTATTTGGGTAACATTTTGCTACAGCTCGTTCTACTCCATCGCCGACAACCATAATGTCGTTCTTTTGCGCACTATCCGGAGAGCCTCCACAGGACCCAGTTGTGTCCGTCAAAAGCGGCCATGTCTACGAGCGCCGTCTCATCACGAAGTACATTACAGACAATGGTTCTGACCCCATCACTGGAGACAAGTTGGAAGAGGCCGATCTCGTTTCTGTAAAAGCCAGTCAGTTCATTTCATTCTTCGATTTGAACTAAGAGTAGCTAACAACTTTCTAAAGACCCTAAAACTGCACCTCCTCGTTCTCCGTCGATGACCTCCATCCCGACGCTCCTGCACACCCTGCAAAATGAATGGGATGCACTTGTTCTCGAAACTTTCGTGTTGAAGCAGCAGTACAACTCCGTGCGCCAGCAGCTTTCGCACGCGCTTTATGCGCAGGACTCCGCGACACGAGTCGTCGCGAGATTGATCAAGGAAAGGGACTCTGCGAGAGAGTCAGTCGTTTTTCTTTCTTTTCCAGTTATGTATTTGGGCTAATCAGAATACCCTTTCTTTTTCTTCTCTTTCTGTAGAGCTCTTGCAAATGTCCAAGCAACAATTGGAATCACTGCTGCGCCTCAAGGTGGCGATGTCGAGATGGGCGATCAAGCTGCCGAAGAGAGGCCTGGTCTTCCTAAGGAGATCGTAGCACAAATTGACGAGACGAATTCCGTGCTCTCTGCGACTCGTCGCAAGCGCAAGCCTGCGGCCGAGCACGCTACTCAGGCACAGGTTAAGACCTTTACCGCGACGCACACAGTCCCGTCGCTACACTCGGCGTCTCCGTCAGGCATCACGTCGCTGGCGCTTTCGCGCACGCAGCAAGACTTATTCGCAACGGGGGGGAACGACAAAATTGTACAGCTCTATGACCGTGGCCAGGACAAGGTCATCACGAGCCTTAAGGGTCACACAAAACGCATTCACCACGTCGCGTTGCGCGAGGCATCCGGCGCGCCGACGCTCGTACTTTCTGCGAGCGCGGACAAGACTGCACGCGTATGGTCGCACGATGCTACATCAGGGGAGTACGTGCCGCGCCAGACTGTGAAGCTTCATAAGGGCGAAGTGACGGGCTTGTTTGTGCACCCGACGTCGACGCTTATGGGTCTCGCGTCGCTCGATCGCACGTACTCTGTCCATGACTTGACAAACTTTACTCCCGTATTTCAGAGTGCGGCTGGGGAGGACGTGTACACTTCGGTAAGTATCCATCCTGATGGTACTCTGCTTGCGCTCGGCACGTCCGGGTCTACGATCCAGATTTTCGACATCCGTTCAGGTGCTCTTGCTGCTACGTTGGCTCCGGAAGACACTACACCATTCACCGTGTCTACGCTCGCGTTCTCAGAGAACGGGTATCATCTTCTTGCACCAGACTCCACCTCATCCCTCGCGATTTGGGATCTCCGCAAGCAGGCACGCGGCGCTTCGATCAACCTTGGGGAGAACTTCAAGGTCAACAAGGTTACATACGATGTGTCTGCGCAGTTCTTTGGTGTTGCGGGTAATGAGGGTGGTAGAGCCTACGCACATAAGTCCTGGGAGGAGTTGGCGCGGTTCGAGGAGGGTGGGGAGATGTCAGATATTGTCTTTGGTGACTTGGGCAAGGAGGTATGGGGTGCGACCGGCCGCGAAGTCAGGATCTGGGGTCTTCCTCAGTGAAAAAATGCAAATGCTTTTCTCTCTCTGTTTTATCTATATACTTTTGCCATGTTATATACTGCACCTGTTGCATATGTATGAAGGGACGTTTTTCTCGTTGCGGCCGGAGAATGCCGGGATATCTATTCAGTCCCACGCTCAAGTCAGCGCAACTCACGTTTGCACACCGCCTAAGCACATCCAGACTCCAGTAGACACAAAATGTTGGCGACGTCTTCCCGCCCGCTCGGCGCCGCCGCTCGCGCGCAGGCTCGGCGCTACGCATCAACCATCGCGACCAAGTACTCGCACGCCACCTACAAGGCTGCACTCGCCAAGTCGCCGGCGACACTTACCAAGGTGCAGGGCNGAGCTTTCTGCGATCGCCGCGTCACTCAAGGAGACGCCCGCGCTCAGCTCATTTGTCGCGAATCCGCTGCTCTCGTCGAACGAGCGCGCGGCTGGAATCGAGGTCCTCCTCCGGGTCGGCCAGAAGGGCGCGAAGGAACCTGTTAGCGATGTCACGAAGAACCTCTTCGCCATTTTGTCCGAGAACGGCCGTCTCTCGGAGACCCCGTCCGTCATCGAGGGTTTCGACGAGCTTGTCGCCAAGTACAAAGGCGAGCTTGAAATTATCGTCACCTCCGCTGCACCCCTCCCGAAGGAAGTCCTCTCGAGGCTGGAGTCCACGCTTAAGCAGTCTGAAGCCGGTAAACAAGCCAAGGTCCTGAAGATTCTCAACAAGGCATGTCCATTAATCTCACNTTTTTTAAGCTATATATTGACATTATAGAACAGGTTAATCCGTCTGTGCTGGGTGGTATCGTAGTGGATGTTGGTGACAAGACCATCGACCTCAGTGTTGCTTCGAGAGTTACCAAATTGAACTCTCTTATCCAACGTGAGTTCAAATATTATCATGTCCTGTTATGTATAAATCTAACACGTCATACAGAATCCGTGTAATGCTCTGAACTTACATCAATAGAATAGTCGGAAGGATTTATTGCTGAAACATATCCTATTCGTTGCGTGCAGTCGATGCAAACATATCCATANTTTTTTTTTGTTAAGCTTATCTCCTCGACATTTTGCTCATTCGACATTATGAAGGAAACTTGAGGAACTATGCTTTGCATAATATTGAGTATACTCTTTTCTGCGTGATAAAGCTCTAATCAGACAGAGCAAACGAGACAGATGAGTTGTGAGTACATGTAGAAGAGATGGACTTCGTCAGAGTCATTTTACTTGTCCTTATGTTCAAAAGAAATGTAATGAGGAATGATTGATATCCTCTTTGCCTGTGGAACACCAGCAATCATTCAGTGATTTACTTAAGTATTTCTACGAAACATAGTCATAAAAAAAAAGCGACATAAAATATTTTAAGATCATAAAATGCACTTTATAGACGACTTTGCATTTATTCATTAAAGATTTGTATACAGCTAGCCGAAGCGCGTCATTTTCTGTTCTGTAACTCTGACTTCTGCCATCCTCCACCGTGTGCCGAAGCCCTCTTCAGAGGCGACACCGACGACAGAACACTAAAACGACATCTTCACGACCTCCACGTACCTTATGTCTGACTGTATGTGCTTGTTATTGGTAGAGTAGCAGCGTTGACTGATGCCAGGCATTAAATCAGCAGCTAGCGTCGTCTCTGCGCTCTCCAGGGCTCTCCATCGTATTCGGTCTACCCCGCCTCGTATTATTGCCTCCCCTGCAACTCGTACGTCTTTGCACAGATACAGCCCTCGTTCGGAATCTTAAGGACTTTTAACTTTAGAGCCACGCCGTGCAGCGGTTGCGCTCATCCTTCGCATCACTCCTTCTCCTTCCTACTACGCATCTTCTTCATCGGCGCCAACTCCTCCGCCGCCTGCGACGCTCACTGANTTTTTTTACCCAAGACTGGGTGAATGATACAGGGATAACAACAGAGATACTTTTCCTGAGACGGGGTACTCCGCAGAGTGAGAAGAATGTCTCACAGGACACACCAAGAAACGCCGAGGATGCCCATGTTTCATTCCCAGGTGGCAGAACAGAGGAAGGTGACGAGGGCGGCCTATATACCGGTGTGTACTAGCCATTCGCTTCCATGACGGTATACTCAAAACATGCTAGCCATGCGGCAAACGTGGGAGGAAATTGGAATTGACCTTGCAGAAAAAGATTTCATGCTCATCGGCCAGCTCGACGACCGTGAAATCACAACTTCACTAGGAAAACGTCTCCTCATGATACTCTCTCCGTTTGGTATGTTTTCCCCCTCGTACTGTTTTGTTATTTTGTGATACATTTTAGCTGACCAAGACTCCAGTATTCCTCCAAGTTGTTCCTAATACCCCGCCGCCTGACCCAATGCCTGAGACACGCTTGCATTGGATTCCACTTGCGTCACTCCTCGCAACGACTTCCGCGGGAGCTCCTCGCTTTCGCAAAGGTTTGCATAGCTCTCGTCGTTGGACAACTGTGACGGTCGATGTTTCTTCACGTCTCGCTCCTCGACATTCGCTATGGCTCCGCCTGCTCGTGCGGACGCTTCTTGGGAGCATGCAGTTCAATGCAATTCTGCTTGATCCACAATATTCTCCAAGTGGCGCCCATGATTCGGCTTCTGAGAAATCGGCCACTGAAGACGCACGCGGGAGGAAAGAAGTGCTTAAGCTTTGGGGACTCTCGCTCGGAATGACACTTGACCTCATCGCATATATGCAATCGCCATTGTCTCCATATTCCGATGATTATCCCCGGGATGAGGTGACTGGCCTTGGGACGAGTATTGCGCCGAGTATGACGTGAGTACCCCACTACATTTAGATTTCCGGAGGGGACTAGTCCTGCTCCCTGCTGAGTAAATTAACCTCAACATGAGACTAAATTTGGGTTTCTTCCAGATCTGTATTTCCCCGTTTCTCATACCCTGATGTCAACTTCTGGATTTGGGTATTTGGTAAACGATACCGTGAGGTCTTACGGGGCTGGGAGACAAGTGTTCGCGCTGACGGCGCGAACGATAGAAGGTATGTGTTCATGTCCTTAGCGAACATGTATACTTGTGATCTTAATCAAAAATCAACCGACTGCAGGATAAATTGGATAGGTACTGCAGTGAACCAGTTCTACGCCGCCGTCCGCAAGGCGCTCATTGTTGTCCTTCTTCTACGCGCTATTGGTATTCTTATTGGCCTGAGTGTCGGCACTTGGTGGATTTTTGCCCAGTAAATTGCAGTCGCTAGTTCAAAATGAGTGTTCAAGGAGCATTCACACAGCTGTCGTGAGGACGTTCAGCATATAATTTACGGGCGTCTCTGTCGACCTCATCTCGGACTTTGTTGTTGTACGAATCTGTCTGTTCCACACTCATTTTCTTTTCTCTTTCCTCGCTTTTATTTGTCATGATGGGAGTTTGGCGGCTGGTATTGATATGTCTAGGTTATAATGCTTAGCTTAGACAGTATACAGAATCGAGGAACAGCTATGCTCGGATTTCGGGGAAAAAAATAACTATAAACGAGAAAACTACGAGTGAGAAGATGTTCCAACACAGAAACAAAAAATCCCAATCATGATCTGCACGACACTCAAAGCTCCGTCCATGCACTTCCCTCATTCGGCTCAGAAGAAAGTAGCGACAGAACAAATATGATAATGCTAGCACTAGCGCCCATCCCGAGCCCTCGATAGAGCTGCCCAATACCCGTATTCCTCAGCCAGCTTTCACCTTCTAGGGTTTCCACCGCAGCGCTGTCCTCGCCCTTGTCCTGCTCCTGCACTCTGGACGCACGGCGCTCGCGCTTGCGCGGGCGAAGCGGAAGGTCAGAACGCTCCTCTGTAATCACTGAAT
>SGPK01000285.1:0-30975 GCA_004802695.1 Phellinidium pouzarii
CCAAGGGCGCACCCCAGGAACATCGCCGCCGCCAAGCGCATATTCAACGTCTCCGCCGCGACGGAGTACGCACAGTACCGCCTGTATGTGAACGCGCGCCTGAAGAACTGCCTGATGACGCTCGTCGACGAGAGCAGTGAGCTGCGCGCACAGGTCACCGCGGGTATGTGTGGGTTCCGCAACGCCGCGGAGGGCACGTACGAGGCGGGTTACCAGTGCTCCGTGCGTATGTTCGACAGGATACGCGAGGAGGCGGACAACAGGCGTGTGGAGATTCGGCTGGAGATCCTCTTGAATGGATTCGGGCCGAGCCGCTCTGCGATGTTGAAGGCGCTCTCGATGTCTGAGGGAGATGGCATAAGGGAACTTGTTAACCGCTTGACGGACAGGACACCAGTCAAGATCGGAGGCGTCAGGTTGCAGAAGGCGAGGAGGTCATAGTGTGAGTTACTGCTGCGTCTCTTTCTTTCTTTCTTTCTTTCTTTCTTTCCTTGCTGAGTCTTCATTATTTACAGATCGTTGCCTGTTGGTCYTTTTTTTTCGTCTTAATCTTGCTTTTGGGATCGTTAATCACTTGAAAAATATCATTCTGCAAGTACTCATTTTCTAATGAATTAGAGCAATTTTTTCAGAGCGACCGACTTTTAGTGTTAGGGGCAGAACTCAAATCATCACTACATCAGCTAAACGGGAAAACTTAATTTATGCTGAAATATATACATGTTTTATCTGATTTTGTACATTAAATATTAGAAATTTTCTTTAAAACCTTTGTTAAGCTGCCTATTTTGACTATATTTGTCAGCTTTTAATTATGTTTATGTAAGAAATACCTTCCCAATTAAGATTAAACCGTTATTTCTGCTTGATAATTATCTAAATAAAGCATTTGAGATCCTGTAAACTTGAAACTGGAGGGCCTTCTCTAGATTTTTTGAAAGGCTCTCTAGATATATTATAATATAACCAGGTTTTGCCACTCGCTTTTTGAGGCTGAGTTCTGCCAAAACAGCTATAGCCGTGTCACAGGCGAACCTGCGCTGATGTGCTGCTTAGTCGGATGAAAACAAAAACGACTACTCATTCGAATTCCGATCGATCATGCAAGACTTGTTTCCAAATTTCTGATCTAGCACTTAGATAAATTTACAAAGCGTGCACGAAACGAAACGGACAGAACACGAAAAATAGTGTAGTATAAGAAAGCTTCCAGTAAATTGCAAATGTCCACTATAGATAACGTGAATGCCTCTGCGTTCAGAGCCTCTTGGTCAAATTAACTCGTACATCTAAAATATCTGAAAGGATAATGGTAATACATTGTGTCTATAAGACTGAAGTTCCGCTCTGGTGCAACGAAAGTTACGAGTGCACAGACGAGCGAAGGGAGGTATCATCAGAAGCAGATTTTAAGAAGAAAAAAAAAAAACACCATTGACTGCGAGCCAAGCAGAAATCTACACCTGCCTCACGTCTAGCTTCCTCCTCTTCGAGATCGGCTCGTCAAAATCTCCCATTATATCAATCTCCTCATTTGAAGACGGATCCAAAAATTCCTTGGTGGGTGTAGATATGCGTAGAGGACCGACGGCTTGAATCATGTCTGACGTGGGAGAGAGAGCCTTATCAGGTGCTGCAGAGCTTTCTAGCTGCGCGGATACAGTAGAAGAAGAAGCCAAGGTTAATTCAGCTTGATTCGCGTTTGTAGATGCAGCGCAGTCCGTAGAAGTTGGTCGTTGCTGGCTTTGACCCGCCTCGCTAGTTGTTCCTGCCTCTGCACCGCTCACAGTTTCTTCTTTGCCATCCTTCTTCTTTAAACCCTTATTCTTCTTCTTTCCCTTCGACTTGGAACCTTCTGACTTCCGCTTTTCTTTGAGAAAGCGGACGATATAACTCTGCAAAATTTCAATAGCCTTCTTCGCACCGAGCGCCTCCAGCTCCTTGAGTTGATCCGGAGTCAGTGAAGAGAAAATCGCAGGATTAAGGATGATGGTGTTATGATGAAGGGCAATTGGGGGCGATGACAAGTCAAGAGAGGATGGAGCCTTGCTAGATGTCTCTAATGGATTTGTGGAAGGAATGAAACCAATAACAATAGGTATGACAATGTCAGAAGGAATGGTAGACATATTCGCGTTTGCCTCTGCGCTTGGGCGCGAAGATAGCGTGATCGAAGAATTAATTTGTTGCTGAGTCGACGATGTCGAAGGGATTTCCGGTTTCAAATGCGACAGGTTTGCTGCAGGAGAATCCAAAGATAGAGTATCCCGCTCAAACTTGACAGACGAGAGTACAGCATTAGACTGTATCTGTTCTGGCGGGGATTTAAGCGGGGTTGTGTTATAAGGCGAAACACTAGTGGTCATAGGCAGTACTGGTGCGCCGAGACGAGGGGGAAGAGGCGACGATAAGTCTCCCTTAATGCTCCGCTTAAGCGGTGGCTCCAGCAGCTTGGCATTCTTTCCCTTCGCCTTCGTGCCCTCTCCGTTCCCTTTTCCTTCTTGGTCTTTCACCAAGTGCTCGAAACGAGTGTCAACGCTCCAGAAAAAACCCTTCCCTCTTTCACCTGCACACCTTTCCATCTTTTTGAAAGCCCTGTTAGATGAAAGGTTGTGTCGAATAGAACTCTGCGGTATATTTAGCTAGGCATATAAAAAAAAAATTACAGAACGTTTTACCTCCCATCCCGATCCTTCGTTGTAGCGATACCAATCAAAATTGTCAGAAACCCAAGCACATATTTCCTGTAAAGTCGCCTTTCCGGTTAGTGAGGTAATAGCGCGATAACATAATTGCGCGTATGTGAATTGCGGCCGCGGTGGCATTACTTCTGGAGGTGGCGGCCGGGCATCTACACCAGGCTTCTTTCGTTTCTTCCCATTAGCCTTTGGTATAGGCTTCACGGTTTTAATTACTTCTGGAGGTGCCTTTTCTACCTTAACGGCAGATGGTAGATCAACAGCGTTTACTGAGGGTGATTGAACCGATGAGTCAGGAGAAAGCGATGTTATGTCGATAGAAGGCGAAAGGTGCCGCGTTGTGGAGGAGGGTGAGCTTAGAGACGGCGAATCTTCGGGTGCGGGAGGTGGTGGTAGAATAAAATTAAAAACGCGAGTTGCAATTTGGACTTGTGATCTGAGTGAGTATGAAGTCAGTAATTTTGCATCTCAGTCACGTGACTGTCTACGATGTCTAGCATTCTTCCTGGTTGTTCACGACTGGCAATGCAGATTGCAAAGTAAAGAGCAGTAGAAGAGAGAGTGAGATCATAGATGCATCGGATCCACTTCCTAGTCCTATCGCGCTGTTCTTTGCTTCTCTGCTCATGTCGTAATCGCTTCGTGCTACCCCGCAAAATAGCGGCAGAGAAATATGATAGAAATCGTAGACTCACCTCGCACCCAAAGGCACTCTGCTACCACTTCCAGACCAAATACCATCTACCCAAGCGCCATTCCTACCAAGAACCACAAGCACAAATTGTTCCTGACTCTCCTCGTATTCAATTCTTGCGTGTAAACGTGAGACGCTCTTTAGAGGCCCTAAGTCAACATCGACTTGCGGCAGGTCCGAGGACGAAGGTGTCCCAGGTCTGACAGATCGCCTGCCGATAGCGACCGCAATGGTTTGAACGTAGTATGTGAAGTTCGGAAAAGCCAGGCTGTAGAAGGCGCTGATCTTGTCCGGGTGCTCATCTGAATCGGCCTTCTCGTTGGGGACGGGAGAGATTGCCATAGTGTGGTCCAAGACACCCTCAATGTGGTTTGCGTGGTCGTGATTCATCGTCGTTGTCGAGAGGCGAGCGTAACAGTGGTCGAGGTGGTGATAGTCAAGAGGCAGGATGGGACACATTGACTTGTTCTTCCAGCAAGTCAGACACGTGCTTCGAATTTCCCGTTTTAGCCTACTCACTGCCACTCAGCAGCCAATCGTGAAGCACGACGACAACAGCCTGCTCGATCTCAGAAATGTCCAACGACAGACTCAAGCAGCTTGCATCGCGCAACCTTCGTGAACTACTCGTCTCTGGCGCTGTTCAAGTCCCCATTAGCGCGTTTGGGTTACTCACTAAATTTATATCACTGCCAACAGCTACAGACAGTCCGACCTTTCGTCTCACGGACCTTAACAAACTCGAGACTATTCTGGAAGAGCTTGCTGAGTCCTGGGATTATGGGTCAATAACTGTGCTCCGGGATGACAGCGGCCTATCTTTGATGCAGGTGGTTGCTATAGACGCCAACCAAAATGAAGCCTACAATACGCGGAAACGAAAGAGACATGTAGACGAAGATGCTGATTCCGCAGAAGAAGAAGAGGCGTATTCCAATGCCCTTCTCACTAAGCCGAAGAGCTCTACTAGTTCATCCCTGAGTAACCTGAGCAAGGACATGCAAGAAATTTACGCACTCTTACAAAGAGGGACAGCTCGTCGGAGATTGCTCTCCGAGCAGGTACGTGAATCGTAACCTTTAAATAATTTCCAATTTTAACTATCGTGGTATTTACAGCACCAGTCTGTGGACGTTTCGTTTGAGTCTATATGTCCCCACATTACTAAGGACGAATGTGCAAAAGCTCGACAGTCAAGACAATCCACTCCCTCTGGATTCTCAGTACCATCGATATGCTCCCGTGTGCATTTTCGCCCCCTCATACGTATGCACACCGACCCGACGCTCGGCCATTGTTCGTATCTCAATACCTGTTACTCTGAACCGACATACGCCCAATCGCCCTCAATANCCCCCATTCCCATCAGCTAATCTGCCCCGTCCTCCAGGGAGTGTAGCTTTACCAAATGGTCTTGGTGCGGGCGGTCGCGGGAAAGAAAAGGCACCTTGTCGATATTTGCATTTCGAAGTTGACTGGGATGGTGGTGATGGCGAACCGGCTCTGGCGAATACAATGAGAAGAAAGAAACCACATAAATTAGGAATTGGTTTAGGACCAAGCGGGAAGGAGACGACTCTTGTGAGGATACGCGTCTTATAAAGAAAAGGAAGAATTGTGTTTTACTTATGTCTTCCTTCTAGCTTCCTCCCCAGTGGCTGAACTGTGACCTCCGTCGTTTTGATTATTCTGTCTTGGGCAAATTCCATGTCATCATGGCTGATCCTCCTTGGGATATTCATATGAGCGTGAGTGATCTTCGCTTCGACATGTACAACATCCTGTCCTCATGTGCTTGTATGTTCTACTAGTTGCCTTACGGAACGATGACAGACGACGAAATGAAGGCTATGCCAATTCCAGCGCTACAAGATGAGGGTTTACTTTTCCTCTGGGTGACGGGTCGGGCGATGGAGATCGGGAGAGAGTGTATGCGAGTCTGGGGCTACTCCCGCGTCGACGAGGTTGTTTGGTTGAAGACAAATCAAGTCTGCTTCATTTCCATTACTCAACGTACTAGAAATTAATGCCCTACCCAGCTCCAGCGCGTTATTCGTACGGGGCGTACGGGACACTGGCTCAATCATACGAAAGAGCACATGCTCGTAGGTATAAAGTCGCACTGGGATGAAAACGGTAATCTTAAGTTCCCCAAGTGGTGCAATCGGGGACTCGACACAGACGTTATTGTCTCCGAGGTACGGGAGACGTCGCGTAAGCCGGATGAGGTATATGGGCTTATTGAACGCATGTGCCCGGGTGGGCGCAAGGTGGAGATCTTCGGCCGCAGGCACAATGCCCGTCCAGGATGGCTGACACTGGGCAATCAGTTAGGAAGCGATCAAATTTATGACGAAGACTTGAAGGCGAGAATTAAAGCCAGGTATGCCTGTTGCACAGTAGATTAATTTGACCCAAAACTTACGAGAGTAAAAGATATCCGGATAGGATGATTAACATAGGCCTACCTCAGCCTCCTCCTTCTTTACCTCAAGTGCCTCGATATTGATTTTGATAAAGATGTGTATGTATACCATAATTCAATAGCATGTATGTGCATCTTCGAGAACAAAATAAAATCGTAACCTAGACTTATGCATGCATCGCGCAGAGTAGAGTCGCATGTTGATTTCAGACTCATTAAAATTGCGGCTAACACATACGGTCGTGCCCGTGCATCTGACTATAAAGAAAAGTTCATGAAAAAGAGCGAGTGAGCATAGGGATTATGTATGTGCGCATTATGAATATCTAACTTCTTCGTCGTATAGGACGAATTTGGGACTCAAATACAATAAACCGAAGAGAGCTAAGAGGATTATGTTTGGCGAGGATCATTCGCGTAAGGAGAGGATCGACTTTTCCACAAGCCAATCAGAGTTTGACAATTTGTCTGTGGCTTGAACGCGACGATTTTAGGCTGAAAATACTTTTCATAGAAACTATCAAAAAGTATATGGTACCTACTCGACTTAGCACTATGTCAGAAGCGCCGGGCCACGTTCGAGTCAGTGAACGTGGATCACACAGGAAGGTAATTGCTACTATTTAATTCTTCACAGGCAGAATGCCACAACCTTTAAAACAAAAGCCTGGCTCAGTGAGAAGTTAACGTGTTATCCCACATGCAGTTATTATACACTTATTGCATAATTTCAATATATATTATAGGTTGATGAAGACAGGGTCTTAGGACTGCTGACTTTGGAATGTGACTTTGCGATGAACACAAGCTTTTCAATCCAGTGGAAGCTTTCCCGGCAGTCAACACAATACTATTCTCAGACTCAAATCCTTTTGAGACGTCATTACGATCAGTCCTATAGGCGATTCTGTAGTACAGCCTGACTGACCGGCAGATTGGCAGTCGCACGACGAGGAGCAATATTTATGCTGTGTGCACATGTACTATCGATGTGGCAGAATGGGCGCAAATGACACAAGCGCAGTCTACTCAAGTGATAATCCAACACCTAGGCCACAGAATGAAATACCGTTGTTGGGGCTCGGGATACGGGTACAATCCGTGCCGTGGAGAGGAACATGATCTGTGAGAGCAACAATGAAAAATACACCAGAAGAGGTAATGAACGAGTGAAAATCGACTGCGTATGCAGTGCGAGAAGGTTTGGACACGCAGCACATCGAGGCACGGCCGACCATTGAAGGGTTTTGTAAAGTGTAAAGCTGAAGTGATGCCAGGTGAGAATATTAATATTAATGACATCACTTCCACGAAAATATTAATGGGCCGTTAAAGGCGTATAAAGGCAGCCAAAACCTCAAAGCGTACTTCAAACAATACGCCTAATATGACATCCCAACAGTTTACCAACTCTTCCTCTAACTCTGTTGCCCCGGGTTGGTGATTTTCAAACGACGTGGATAGATGTACAAGACTTACTGACGTTCATTTCATGTTGTGTATAGTCGCTACAACATTGCCTGAGCAGCCTCGCTATGATGGAATTCAGTCCTCACTTAATACTAGTGCTGCACCGCCGGATGCATCCAACGCCATCTTTGAAGAGAACAAATATGGTGAACTGAGCTCTGGAGAGAATGCAGACACTGTTCCTGCCAGTGCATTCTTGCCCGACACAAAATCTGCAGGAAACAGCAACTCGGACGTCGAACATCCGTCAGGATCGCATCGTTTCGGTGAAGGTACCCAGGATAAGGCGGAAGAATATCGTTCGGACCAAACATATCCTGAAAATAGGTTCGGAGAGCTCGGACGAGCAGACACGTACATCAACGACCAGCCACACTTGTCAGACAAGATAAAAGGTATTGCCATCGTCTTCGCTATTATCCTCTTCTGCACAAAGAAATTAATATTGATTTTTTTAGGAACAGCAGAGCAGATCGTTGGAAAGCTCACCTTTAACAAGGAATTACACGACAAGGGTATTTCGCGGAAGGTTAGTCACTATCATCACTACTCTATTGGTCGTGTTTCATATCTATCTGATGTAGAACCAGTCTCCCGAACGGTAGTTATGCATAGCTCTCGTACCCTGCGGTCAGGCGGTATCTCTTTTAACATTTTGTGATATACCATGGCTATGTACTAGAATTCTTCCCAGACTATCTGTACACATTAATAGTGATAACACCTTAGCATATTAGTACATTATCGGTAGAACATTCTAACATTCAACTGGATAATATCCATCCACAATGTAGAGCAGAATAAAGATACTAGCCACAATTGCAACAAACGGTGAATAGCAAAAATAACAATAAAGAGTCGAGTACTCAGCGGAAAAGAGGCGATTAGAGTGACAGCAATTTCTTAAGCGTCAGCGAAGTCTCCCTCATCCTCTACCCATCCTAGAGTCTCATGTGCTATGCCTAGTTGGGAGAGCATAGTCCCAAGACTCTTATTCAGTGGTTCCAATGACTCAGGGTCTTCTTCCTCTCTTGCGTCGTCTTTGTGACTGCCCATGCCACTGCGAGAGTAATGCTCGTCATCCACTTCCGTATCTTGCTGCGTATAGTATGCGCCCCGAGGTGTTGGAGGTAACATAGAGGTACGAGGAACAGCAGGTTTGTTGCGGAGAGACTGATAGAGTTTATCTTCGAGTTTCGAAGGTGACTCTGGCTCGTAATCATTGTCGTCTCCATCGTCTTCACATTTGTCCTTGACTTCCTTTTCTCCTGGGAGCTCATCCCAGCCCCAACTGCTCTGTCCACCAAATCCATTGCTCCCTCGCCTATCATCGCCCCTGGATGAGTCGCTCCATCCGTAACTTTTCGTGAAAGAGCCTCCAGAAGACTTTGAACTCGTCCCTGGATACGGCGCGTCAGAAGATTCATTATTATCACGTACTATCTGCCAAAGCTCCCAAGCTGCCTCGCGCCCGACTCCCCTCCACTTCTTCACGAGCTCCTCAAGCTTCGCTTCGTCTCCATCCTTTTTGATTTTGTTAGCACGCTTGAGTACTTGTAGCTTTTGCTCGAGGTCTTGAATTTTACGCGAAGAGTTCAGGCGCAATGGTGTGACTAGTGTAGGGGAGGACATAACAGGGGATTTGAATTGCGATGTGGCTTTGACACTAGAAGCTGGGCGAGTCGCAGTAGCGGTACCTGCCTTTACAGGCCGAATGTGAGGTAATGTAGCAGAGCGAGGAACGTCAATCTCCTTCAAAGGCGATGAAGATAGGCCTTCATTGCCTTTTCGTAAAGGTGTGGAAAGAGGTGATAATCTACTCAGTCCTGTTCGTGCGCGATCTGGCGTACCAACATTTCCTGGGTTCGCCTTGGACAGCAACGGAGAGCGAAACGGCGACGATAATTTCTGATGCTGCTTTTTCTGAGAAGCGAGTGTCATACGCTTGGGTGCTGGAGGCTGAAATAGAACTTCTGCCTCGCGAGGTCGTTTCTGGAGAACGCATCCTCAATATTGAGCAAATGCGACATGACATTATAGTAAACGCTCACTCTCGAGTTTGATTGGCTACCGCTGCTTTTTGTCGATTCTTGAGAGTTGTCACTGGGAGTCGTTGCTTGTTTCGCAGCAGTTATCATAGCCACTTGCTCGTCCTCACGAGTTGGCGAACAGTCAGGGACGACGTTCACAGACACAACCTCAGAGTCTACTTCAGGCACTATACGTGGTAGACGTCGACCAGATATCGACATATTTGGCATATTTCCGTTAGTCTACAAGGTGGTTTAGGTTAAAGATGTAGCGGGGGACGTTGGAAGAGTTGGAAGATCCAGCTCACCTTTGGTTGGTTGTGTACATAATCGGAGTTTACGTCAGCGCTCTTAGCGCATATAACCTGCTCAAGTTTCCTCGCATCTTCGACACTTAGTTCGTCGAAGCTAAGGGAAAGACTATTATCCGGCGCTCTCGATACAAATGTTGGCGTTGAAAGAAGGTTGATTATCTGTACGATCAGTTTAGGATGCTTTATCGAAAAGTATACCACTAACAGTTTCATCGCCAGACGATTGACATCCTATGTCATCACTGAGCGGGATCCTCGAACTGTCCGTCTCTGACTGACCGACCTCAAGAACATATTTCATTGGAGAAGATTCCTGTCAAGGCAATGCATCATGCGGTATGAAAAATTAAACACAGCACATTCTATGAAACTGTAGGACCTTACTTTTGAGGGCTCTGTAGGAGATGCATCCTCGAGAAGACGGGGACGACACGGAGTATGTATTCCGAAAGGTGATTGGAGTATGTCAGTATTAATTGGAGATAAGTTATTGGCAGGGCCGGATGACTGCGGTGGATGGGTAGGCGAAGAGGCTGAGGCTGGAAGTAGAAAATCGTGATGAAAATGGGTCATTTTTGCTTCAGAAACCATGTCCTATATACAGAGGATACTTTGTTATTCTAAGCCGCAAAAGCAACTATAAGATCAATCTCACAGAATGACCATGCTTTATATCCACGAATGGAGAAAGGAGAGGCTTGCGAGATTCGAGAATTAGAATTTAGCATTAAAGCATCGCTAAGTAGAACATACTAGACAAGGGGAATCTGAAATGATGATCTCTGTTTTGCTGGCCCGGGGTTGCTGTTGGTCTTGAGAAGATCCGTTGCCGTTCGACAATTCCAGCTTCTCTGCCGGAGAGCTGTCGTATGCCGCATTTACCATCGGAAAACTGGAATCTAGGACCTCATATGCCTTGGAAAGAGTGGCGGTGTGCTGCATTATCACAAGATGGTGAGAATGAGAGCTTATATTCCTGAAATATAGAATGCGTTCTCTAACCAAGATGAGATCCCTTGACCCAGGCTCCAAGTCACCACTCTCCGAGGATCTCGAGATCGAAATTTGTGAAGAAGGAGAGTTTATTTGAGAAGCGTCCATGCCAAGAATAATAATAATGAGAGCAGAAACGAAGATAGAAATGACGCGACGCGACACGGACGCGAGCCGCCACTCAATTGTTCCCACGCGTCACGTCGCGCCCGTTCGAGTCGTCGATGCGCGTTGCAACGTGCAAGGTGGTTTCGCTATCTTCCTGCTTTTCCACAGTCTTCGACAAAGTTTCAAAATGAACGGCGACATTTCTATGGTTTCAAATGTCGACATCTCCCATGTGGAGGATCAAATTGTATGGCCAGTCCACGGTTAGTCAGTTCCCGGCTTGTGGTTATACTGCCGTCTGCTGATTGCAGTCCACAAATCAGTCGAGGTTCGTTTAACCCAACGATCATCGATGCCCTCCGAAAGCGTTAGGAAGCTTGTGCGCCAACATATCATGGACAATTATGAGCGTCTTTTTATGCCCACCGTGTTGACTGGGTGGGAATCATGTTCGACGCTAGGGAAGAATGTAGAGAGAATTGTTGTGTCTGATAGTGGTGAGCGCATCGTAACATCCTCATGGCTCTTACATTCTCAAGAAAGACATATAGTCTGCTCTCAGCAGAGCCTCGCAATTGAAAAGTGCTCGCTTAATATTCATGTCTATCAGCCATCTGAGAACTCTACATACGAACGCATGTCTACGAACCCATCGGATCCGAGCGAGGAATATACTGCGGGGACTATGACTGATTTGCCTAGCAAGGAGCTGGAGGGCCTTTGGGAAAGCTTATTCTACGACGGAGACGTGAAATCTCGTTTGCTGAACTACATATCCGCTACCATTGGATTCAGTGACGCGGGTGTTGATTGTGAGTATATTAATATATCATGCGTTGACGTTCCTTATTGAATGCATTTCAAGCAAATTTAGTGTCTTGGAATCGTGTCGTTCTCTTACACGGTCCTCCTGGGACAGGAAAGACGTCACTTTGCCGTGCCCTTGCTCAGAAGTTGAGCATTCGTTTGAAGGAACGGTAGGTATTGCATATATGTCTCGATGTCGATTGATATACTAAGAAAATGGCAGCTATACGAAAACACATTTGTTTGAAATCAACTCTCATTCTCTCTTCTCTCGTTGGTTCTCTGAGTCAGGGAAGCTTGTCCAAAATTTGTTTTCCACTGTTGGTGATATGGCTAGAGAAGAAGAGGACTTCGTAGTCCTGCTTATAGGCATGTCTTTCCGTTCACATCTGAATGACATGAACTTAACTTCATATATTGCGCGAAGATGAGGTTGAATCGCTTACAGCTGCCCGAGCAGGCGCGATGTCCGGCACTGAGCCTAGTGATGCTCTCAGGGTATAATTAGAATACAATAGTTATTATCAACAAATAATAACTTTTCTCTTTCAGGTCGTGAACGCGCTTCTAACTCAGATCGATCGGCTTAAACACCAAAAAAATGTGCTCATTATGGCGACCAGCAATCTTGCTAAAGCAATCGGTAAGAACAAGTTCCCCTTTCTTATTGGCCAATACGTCAATTTATTTCAACTGTCAGATTCCGCCTTCGTTGACCGTGCAGATATCGCTCAATACATTGATTATCCACCGTCGGAAGCAGTATATGAGATCCTTCGTAGCTCACTTGTTGAGCTCATGAGGAAGGGTATCATCGTAGAGTCGGTGCGCAACACTGCTATTTCCTTGTGACTAGTCTATAATTGTTAGTACGCTCCTCTTCTAGGATGTGCCGGCATCCGAGTCTGCTCTGCTCGCTTACAAGGTCAACGCATCGTCTGTCGATTCCGAAGAGCAGAACGCGGTCAAGACATTAAATCGACTTAGTCTTGGTCCCCCCTCGGATAAATTAGAGCTCTCTCGCTTCGTCNGCTCACGCTTGTTCGCCATCGCCGAGAAATGCAAAGTATACAGATTCAGGCCTTTTCTACCTCAAACGGCTTTCTTATTGATCTTGACAGGGTGTATCTGGGCGATCTTTGCGTCGCCTACCCGTTCTCGCTCATGCACGCTATATCGGCCTTATGCCTGTACCCAAAATGCCTGAAGCTGAAAGGAAACATTCAAATGGGCAAGCTTTTTCACATTTCAAAAGACATGCACAATATAAGTGAACAAATTTCTAGAGTCACATCATCGTTGTCTGGTACCAAGCCGGCAGTCCCGATTGAGGTGTGGCTGAACGCGATGCAGAAAGTCGTCGTGGACGAAGCAGACAATCGACAACGTTTCCAATGCTGAAAGTTATATCAAACTCAATATCCTACCATTCTCGCATCTGTTTGTATCCTTAGTGTACGCGCTGCCTCGCTTTGCATGTTCCTATTGCTGTGAAAGTAGAATTCCATAACACAAGTAATAACTTAGAATACAATTCTCTCCATTGCATTCCCCCCTGTAGCATTTTACCATATACTCTCCTCGCAAAATATGGTCTGTCAACCGATGGTGTGCTGCATTAAGATTATGTGTCTCCATACAGGTTCGTTTGTTTTTGTGGGGAAGAGTCCTGCGCTGAGCAAGCAGATGGTGCTCAGTAGGCAAACGAAGTTGCTCTAAGCCTCCATTTTGCTTATTATGGCTCGCGTCGGGGAGGCATCATCGACGAATGGCAGCATCCTGTGGAAAGCGATGAGCATTGGATGGATGCAACAAGAACGCAGATAGTCACCATAAAGTAAATTGTCAAGTTGATCTACCAGGTTGCAAGGGCGACTGTGATGACTCTTTCGCAGAGCTAGCAGCGAAATTCACTTCCTGCATCCAGAATTCCCGGCTGACCTGCCGTCTCCCATTTTCATCCCGTAAGTAGATGCTTTTGTCCTTCCAGACACGACGGCCTAGCTTCTCCTTCAGTCGGACGCACAGACGAGAAAGTGCTGTACCTATCCGTTTGTCTAAAAGAGCCATTGCTGCAATGTCTCGTTGCAGGAGTGTGACGAATAACTCCAAGTCCAAGGTCTTCGGTGGATCAACCAAACGTACGGATGACGCGTCGGGGTCAGCGGTGGTATCATGTTCCTGCGTGTCTAGAGGGTCTATAGTGGAGTCTAAGGGAAGCAGAGGGGAGGTGGTATTCGCGGAAGAGGTAAAAAAGGTCGACGTAGATTCAACTGCTGTGACGCTCTTCTGTCTTCTCTCGGTATTAACATCCAGAGGATCGACATTTGAAAGAGGGCTACTGATCGGATCGCCAACAGCTGAGATGCTTTCATTCTCAGGGGCACTAGCAGGAAGATACGTGCCACTTTGGACCTCGGCCAACACAGCAGAGAAAAACTTAAGATCGTCCTTTTTCCTGCGCAAAACCATGCGAACATGATACATCAACCATTTGACAAGCGCAACATCTCTATCTTGGTTTGCAAGACCTAAAATTGGCCGGAAGGAATCGACGTTGGCCTGGATATCTGGTCGCAAAATTCCGGGCAAGGGTTTCGACTTTAATTCTTCCCGAAGCAAGGTAGTTGAAAGCCGGTCTTTCTCTGACACTTGAAGAACATAATGTTTGGCAAGAACGGTGTTCCTGGAACGAGCACAATGGCGAATTAGCGTATTATATGTTGTGATATTTGGACGTGCGGAAGGAAGGGGTCTAGAAGGAAGAAGTGGTTCCGGAGGATTGATGAAGTCGTCGTCGTCGTCATCATCAAAACTTTGAGATTGAGACGAACAAGTGACCGTCTCGAGGGGCGTGCTCAAGACTTCAAAGGCCGCTACCATCTTGGAAACATTCTCCTGTCGTCCAAAGAAATCCACCACGGTCGTCAGAGTAGCTGTCGAAAATGGTTCTGGGTTCGCCAGAGTGTTAGCTGAAGGGAGAGGGTGGCGATCGAGATACTCCATATCGATACCATATGCAACCTTGACCAGCGACATGAAGGTGTCTGTATCTCCGGTATCCTTTATTATCTTGAGAGCTGTGTCAAGGCAAGCTGAAGGTATTGCGTTATTGCGCGTCCGTATAGCGTTCAGTATATAAGAACATAAACGCGCACAATGACTGTGTAAATTATCTTTGTCGCGGGGTTGACAAGGCAGAGTCAGATGATACGCTATAGCTTGAAGACATAGGCCGTAGGTCTTCGTCCGCAGCTCCAATCCCACTTTGATTACTTCCTGCAAGACCTGCGCTGCACCAACGTAATGTCCGACCGCCGCAAAATGTGTAAGGATGAAATTATAGTCCTCTATATCAGGAGTCCATCCTCCCCTGCGGATGTTATTGATGACCGCTAGAAAGCGCGACTCGTGGATATGAGGAGTATTGGAAACACCATGAAATTGCACGTTGTTAGCGGTAGTAGCGCGGAATGTCGACACATCCTTTGTACATCTCCGAAGGACAAGTTGATGCAACGGGAGTGGAAGGTGCTCGGCTCGCATGAAATCAAGCAAATCGACATAGTAAGCCCAAGTCTGGTCAGGATTTGTGTGTTCCCGGCCGAGATGGCGCACAAGATCATCGAGTTTCTGCTGGCGTGTCTTATCCGCATAGTCCTCCACCTCCATCACCGTTGCCTGTTCATTGAAAGACGGGATTGAAAGCGCGATTGCTGAACGTGGAGTCCAAGAAAACGTTCGCTTGGTATGGGTAGGCGAAAACGTCCAGCTGCGGATAAGGCTACGAATCGACAGTGTACGGCGGCCAGCATGAAGCATGAATGGAATACAGCAGTTGCTTTCCAATTTTCTTTTTCAAAAAGGCGTGCGAAATGCAGATCCCTAAATGTCCAAAAAGGCAATTTCAACGTCATTCTCACTACTAGTACTAGTACTAGTACTAGAAACCGCCCTTTCATACTTTAAATTTAAGACTCGTAAACATGAGCTCAGTTTGATATTATGCTATAGTTTTACAGACTTCGCGTCGCTTGAGGCAGAACCAGTTAACTATTTACAAATACAAATTTTTTCTCCAGATCACGAGTCTTTCTCTCCCTTCGTGGCTTGGAGAGCTTTCACTCGGAATTTTGTCCAGCGTCTTCGTCCAGTGACTTCCCAGGGCCTGCGCATAAATGTCCACGCTGACAGAATACGGAGGACCGCCCTCCCTGCTTCCATCGATGGGAAAGACAAGCGTTATCAAGAACCCTCCTGGCGTCAATAAGGCTGCCATCTCCTGGCCCCATGCGCTCCGAAGCGAAGGCGGGATAGCGCAGAAAAACCTGTATTGTCAATGATCAAGGCGACACAAATATGGGAGATTCCAGAGAGAAACATACGTGTGATCAAAGACAACGTCGAAGCGCTCCTCCTCCTCTATTGCGAAATTGAAGAAATCTGTTGCACGGAACATGACCCTGTCGCGGGCGCTGTCGTTGAGCGTGACCACCTTTTGGGCATATCTGGGCTCTCAGATAGCAGGTAAGACAAAGGGAAAGTGTGAAGAGTGCTGATTTTTACTCAACGCGTTCGCAGCGTCGACGGCCGAGGGTGATAAGTCGATTCCGAGGACATAGTAATCAAGTACGGAAGCGATAAAGACAGCGTCGTATCCCTGTGCATTTCATTCATTAGTAGTGCAAGTATAATGAAATGGAGAATACAAGGCTCTCACCCTTCCGCAACCGGGGACAAGTGCCCTTCCTTTCATTGGCAGTCGCTGCTCCAGCCATGTCAATGCCTCCGCCAGCGGCGGCTGTATCTCGCCTTGGTCCCATGGCGTAACACTTTCTTTCCTGAACAGAATGTGACCGTGTTCGTAGGTAAGTAAGGGCCAACCTTGACCTTTTGGGCATTCTCTCACCAAGCCCTGTCCCAACCACTGTTTCCGTTCTCCGATAGCAGTGCTCTCAAATTATGCACCGCAGTGTTTCTGTCCGGAGCATTCGATGGCGTCGACATAGAAGCTCACCAAACCAGCAAAGGGATATCGCAATGAGTGATGTACCTCTGGAGTTGGACTCGGAACACCCAGCGCGGCAGCGATAAGCACACAGTGCGGCTTTTGACAGTACTAGTTTTTGTTCAAGTTCGCGCGCACAATTCGGTCTTTTGTTTTTGCCTTCCAAGTCCAAGATACCAAGCTTAAGGCTTATATAATAATATCCAAAGGCAGGTGTTTATGTAAGCTCGAAATACAATACAAAACGACGGTTAGTGCTAGCAGGCTCCGAGTCCAAGTTGGTATCTTTTAAAAAAGATTAAATGCCCCTAACCCCCAAACTTTGAAAATTTTCAGGTCGAAACTGGCTTCTGAGTTTCTAGGATGTCGTAAGCGTAAGCCAGTNAAAAAAAGTTTCCGAACCTCGAGCTGTATTTGATGGATATACCAAGTGAGTAAACTGCTATTTCGTGGTGCTGGTACTAATGATCAATACTGCCATGCCGTCAGCGTTTCTCGACAATCAGACGAATAGCTTGCTGTATATGAATAACAGTAACAGCCTAACAGGATTCAGAATGAAGCGGGACGTCTCACGGATCTATTTCAAGATATATAGCAAACAGTTACAGTTGGCCGGTGGGTACTGTACTGTACTGCACCAGATAGTGCGCGAGCGTTGTAGTTGTCAATGTAACGAACGAACGCGCCCTAGGGTGCGCTTTTTCTATTGTTCTCTTTCCGCTGAGCCGCACATCGACCCCCTAGGCATTCCATCGAAGTTGTATTTGATCTCAGTCGAGGTCGCGTGCTCTGCGATTCAATTGCTGGCTACTGCCCGCCCACTACGCCGGTCCCCTCCTGCTCTGACCGGACGGCGGATTCACTCACGCCCTCTGGTCATCTTCACGGGCGGTTGCGAGGACTTGATAAAGNTTTTTTCTGCTCGTTGCCAGAAATGCCAATCACTATCTTGGCTAATTTTCATTACTTTCGTTTTTTTTTTCTCTCTAGAGACCTAGGTGACAGGCCAATCGAGCATCCAGGTGAGCTGTTATGGATACCTCGCTACGATGTTGAAGGCCGACAACATTCTCGACATGGATGGCTGCACGTTCGGCGAATCTATTGGCTCCTCTGTCTCGGGTTGCAGGAGATCAAACTGAGTTCCTGACCAAAGTGGCCCCCGCCCACGGTTCTCCCAATGCTCCTCTCACTAAATTCGTCGCGTAGACTTTGCTGCCGTCCTTCCAATCCTCTTAGCAAGTTGTGTTCGTCAGAACGTTCTAAGAAGCTTCTTGTCTGTTACCTAACTGCCTCACTTAACAAGAACTGGATACTTCTGGCTCAAGGCGGACGGTGAAATGAAAGTGAATGGGCTACGGTACTTCCTGATGCTACTGGCGCGGTCGCAGACCTTACAGGAGCCTGCGGCGTTAGCAGCGGAGAAGGCAGGTTCGAAGGTGCGAGCCGTTTTTTCCAGCCAGTCTGGTGTCAACAGCAGTGATGCTGTTTTCATTTTCAAATGCGCCTGTTTAGACAAGGGGAAACATGTACTCGCGAGGTTCGAATGATTGTTGGGACGAGTATAGTAGTTGAGATTAATATTGATATTAAATGGAAAAAGACAATCACACCGCACGAAGAAGGGTTGTCTGGGGGACTACGCAGCGGAAGCATTCAGCATTCAGCATTCAGCATTCAGTCATGCCAAATGAAAAATGAACTCTGTTTTTCCTGCTTGGTGTGGCTTAGAGTTTGTGCTCGACTAAAGGGCCCACACATACGCGGGGCGCCAAACTGCGCTGCCAGTACCCAGGTAAAACATCTTCGTGTCCCCGGGAGGTGATGCACTACCACGCACTTTCCTCTGATTCGTTTTTCAATTCAAGCGAAAGCGTACGAATACGAATCGGAGCTCTAAACTAAGGTTTGCATGCGAACTCTGTTCTGAACAAATACTAGTAGCTCCAGCAATAGATATGGACAATTGCGATTTTGGGATGGGATGGCTTCGAACACTGCGGGGCATCGAGACTGCCATGGATTGGAAAGTGCGCCGTAATACCGAGAACCTCATTTTCAATTCTTTTTTTTTTTTTCGAATCCGGGGCGAGCAGTAGCTGATCCGGGGAGTGTCCGTAACATGTATCAGACTCAGGAGTCAGGGGGTGAACATCGATGAGCGAATAGGTTTGGTGTGGTAGCAATCAGACGCTGCCATGTTGAGTGACTCGAAGAGTGGATCAATGCCGGCCGTCCATAGATGGCCCCCCTTCCCACAGCACAGAGGATCGTGCCCTATACATCATGATGCGGATGAAAGCGTAGGTGCAGACATCAAGGTTAAGGTTGCGTGAAAAAAGCAGAGCAATCAGAAGGTTCTATATACTGTACATGCATACGCTACACGCACGCACGCAGAGACAGATTATGGGGCCCAAATCGCAGTAGCTGCCGTCTTCCACGAGTATGTATAGCCTACACGTGAGAGAAACGATGCTCCATGTCCAGAGAGCCTTTTTGGCTTTCGCCGCCCTGACACGAAGTCAGGCAGCACAAGAAGGATTTGGTCTTGCCGCTTTTTCTCTTCGTGGTAGTCGCCGTTTCTATTGCAATGCAGTCCCCTCATAGGATGCATCGGGAAGGCCCGAGTAATACGCACATAATATTCAGCTTCATAGGGTATACGTCCGGATGCAAAATAGCAGGAGAAGGTGGCCTTGTAATACACAGGCACGCGAAAGAGTCGTTGCTAAACTGTCCGAACGGCGAAAACCACACAGACACAAATCAGAGAATCCTGATAATATAAACGATCATTAAGTGACAACACAAAGGGTAAGCATCCGAGCGCACGTTTGAGAATACCTCCTGTGCGACTGAATCGCAGTCTTCCCAGTGGCAAATGACGTTGGCACTACATTATTTTTAACAAGTTGGTTGTCTTTGGCAAAGGAGAGTACTCACTGCACGCCCTGGCCGGAATTTTCGTCGATGCGTGTAAGGACGATGTATTTGCTATCACGGATGCCGTCTAAGTTCGTTCGAAGAACGGACTGGGACTGGGACTGGGACTGGGACTGGGACTTACAAGTCTCTCGGCTGTATCTCTGACATCCACCGCATCGGAATAAGCAAGTTTGAAGCACAATATGAGGGAAAGGTACATGCCAATCATCCTCTCCTTCACCCTCTCCCCGATTTCCTTGCACCAGGCCTTCGTACGATCTCTATCTCGGGGTGACGGAAATGCTTCGTTTTGCAAAGTGGTGGACAGGAGCTTCTTTATGTATGCCTTGAGGGTCTCCGTGTCGAATTTTGGCCGAGACGAAGACGCATCGGACGGCGGAGGCGGCGAGCGGATGCCATGGCTTGCCATGAACTGCCAGGCAGAGGGGCGGGAACGACAGGTGTAAGACAAATGATCAGTGGGGTTGTCGCCGTCAATGGCGAAAGCGAAATGCGGGCGAGAGCGAGATACGTGTTGTGTATTCGTATTTGGCGCTGAGCGCGTCTGAATTGAGCCAAAAGGGCCGAGCCGCCGTCTTCAAGTGAACGTTTGCGCGCGGACCTCACGATGTCGACAGTCTCGTTCCCTGGAAGCTCGACTCATTCGCCCTCGTCGTCAACCACGCAAGAAGGCTTTTTCGGCTCGTCGTACAACCCGTCGTCGTCTTTTCAGGTCAACCCGCTCTCGCCGCAGCCGCCGCGCACACCTCGCACATCTATGATGTCTGCCTCTCAGTCATACGTGTACGGATCTGAGGTCTATGAGTCGACTGTATCGCTCTCGCAACAAGAAGAGACGCGAGAGAAACCACTTGTCGTGGACTACGAGGACGAAGAGGTTGCCGAGGACGTGGAAGGGAATGTAGGCGGAGTGTCCGTAAGGAATGTGAAGACGCCTGAGATTTGGCGAGAGCTCTTGAAGACAACCTCAGGTCGTGATAAGGCATTTGTGAGAATCTCTTTCAATGGAATGCGACGATACAACGCCCATATCAGTATTTGCAGAAAGTATTGCAGTATACTCTTCGCGTGTATTTACTCTTTCACACTACCATCGGCGCAACTCGTTTGTTTTCAAAACGAACGAAGACCTCTTGGGAGATTGAGCTGGTGAAAAGACTCGAAACTACTGCTTCGAGTCTATCAACAACGAGGCAAGAAATTAAGTCCATACATTTATCTTGCGTATTGACCCGTGTTCATCGCTGCAGAAAAGCCCTTATTATGTTCAACTGGTTAACTCCTCTGAGTTCTATCCTCGCAACGCGAAGTGACGAACTCGATTTCTCAGAGAAGCCCTCTAAAGAAAAAGATCCTTCAAAGCCTCTTCTGCACACGTTTCTGCACGCACCGCCTCCAGCACTTCTAGATCTTGTCAACGGCTTATCAGATGATATATATGCGTTCTATAGGTGAGCGTGCACACGCAACATCTGTATTATGGGATCTTAACCTCCGCGGAAGGCTCGGACTGATAGGAAAGAAAACGGGTGAGAGAGCAGGCAGATTCTCTGATTGGTGCTGGTTCTTCGGAACCCTGATAGCCCTTGTCGAGCTAAGTTTTGAGCGAAACATAACGAAGAGCAAGATACAAGCAGGTAAGTACTGCGTAGCTTGACTTGCGTTGTGGCAAACTTAATCTTCATTTATAGCTGAGTCGCATCTGTACGTCGACTCTATGTCAGGCACTACAGCAAGTTCGAAGTCTACTACTTCGAAGGTTGTGGAGAGAGAACTTGAGAAGCTGCACAGACAAGACTTCTGGCTACGTATACAGCGAACGAAGCTTCTGCTCGATCTGCTTTTTGTGTGTATGTAGACCTTCCTCTTGTTCAACGAAGGATGCTAAATGACGTGTATTAGCATATGAGCTATTCAAGATCAAACCTCTTCAGGGTGTCATCAAACCTTTCGCAGGTCTTGGAGCTGCTATGCTCAGGTAGGCTGCTATCTTAAATGTTGTGTTCTGCTTGACTAACGCATCTGGTGCAAAGCACGGCGAGGCTTTTCCACAATCACAGGACAGCACTCATCCTCAAGCAGACGCAGTAATGGGAACTACTGTTCTCTCGCACCATCGTCTTACTGTTTTGGTTGCCGTATCAATACTAATCTATTTATCGCCGCTGTATTAGATATCCCTGGCGCATTTCATTGTTTGCTTCACAACTACGTTCATCCACATTTTACTATATACTACCATGTTAACTTGCCGCTTGTCGATCTAACTCATAGCCCTATCCGTATACTCGCATCGTTGATTACGGACAAATTGCAAAATTCTTGAATATGTAGACTCCGATCTCGAGTCATTATTTTGTCGAAGACGTGAGCCATGGCGATTGTGAAAACGCGACGCAAACTTTGAAGAAGTCAACAGGCTTCGTCTTCGCCCTAAAACCGCGTTCCTTCAGGAAAACCACCACCATGACGGAGCCGACTTTGCACTTAATGTATCTCCGGCCTTTGATAAATTATGTCGCGTCTCCTGAGCTCGAAAAAGCAGCATCTCGACCTCTTCTTCCAGCTGCTTGATGCGCGCGTTTGCCTCATCAAGGTGTTTCTCCGTCGCGAGTTTTGTCTGCACGAGCTGAAGAGCCTATATAGTACGAAAAACGCAGCCAGGGGGGTGGAGTAAGCTTACTGCATGCACCATTTCCAAAGCCAAAGCACTGAAAGCACTGAAAGCACTGAAAGAGCGAAACGACTCACGAAGTACACAGCGGACCCGAGCAACGCGACAGGGATCATCGCAGGCAACGTGTGTGTATACCATTGCGCGTGTGCAGAGGGCCGCGATGTTTCCGCGCTGCCATCCGCGTGCGATGCAAAAGTATGCTGATCATCTCGCGCTTTCTCCTTTCCTTTCCTCGACGGTGCTTGCGGCAGCTCAGAGACGAATCGAGCACCGAATCTGAGTCGCGCTTGTTGTACCCGTGTTGGGGGGATGGTGATTCGAGTTTCAGAGCCGAGGTACGTTGAAGATTTGCGAATGATAGACGACATGTTGTGCAGGGATATCCGTTTCAACACCAACATTTACAATTCCATACGATCACATGACCCTTTTGAAGTAAGTTATTTTGTTATTTTTGTACACTCAGGCTTGTCAAAAACAAATACTAATCCACAAGCTATGGATAACTGTGTATATCCATGGCTGCATACAGACAAGATATCCAGACATGTCTCGTACTGGTACGGACAAAGCCTCGGCATATCCAGCAGCGGAAACAAGAGAAAGATCTCACTGTTTTTACAGTTCGAGCTCGCAACACACAAGCGCTTCAGCCCATCGCCGTCATCGTCCAATGTCTCTAAAATGTCACTGATATCTATAGAAGTGAGCATGGTGCGATCACAACTTGAAGTCAGGGCTGGGCATGCGAGTCTCGGACAGGGGTGCCAAGCGCGGCTGCGAGGTTGTTTTGCTTGCCTTGAGACATGTATGAATGTCACAGAAATGTCGTTCAGAGCACAGAGAGGGACAATGGTTTGCAACAGCAACAGCAACAACAACAACAACAAAATAAAAGGAGCGGAAGCAGAGCGTATTTAAGAAACACGTAGCAAAATGAATATTAATGCTATTAAAAAAGATATTTAGACGCCACTCCGCAGCAATGTACAAACAGCCTATGCTCATCGAGTTGAATTTATGAGTGGGCCTCTTTCCTTCTCCCCTCCATCTCGCCAGCTCTTTTTGACATCGAGCACTGATATCCTCTTGCGCCAGTTCAACTTCAAGTTGCGTGGCTTGACATCGCCATAGTAGACGAGCACTTTGACAAGCGACGCCTACTCTAAACGTGCGCTCGATAAATATCCCTCTACACGTCGTCTCGACTCTATCCTCCAGCCTGTGCCAGCACATCCTACCATCCACCGCGTCGACACGTCACAGCAGTGTATACATTGTCTCTACCGGACTCACCGCCTGGTTCGCAGAATACTCTTCACCCACCGCTTTCTTTATTCCACTCCCCCCCCCCCTCTTTTTTTCCCCTTAATTGCCGCACAATCTCTTTAGCTCTTTCACTTGTCGTCACCTCCAGTTTCGTGACGCCCATCGCTCAGTTGTTCTGAATCCAGCGACTGAGTCTTGCAGCATCTTGTCCCTTGTTACCGCTTAACTCTCGCGAAAATAGTGCACGACTCGGTAACAGCCAGCCTAGACTTTACTGGATTCCTCCGTCGACATCGTTACTTTACTTTGACCGGCTATCTGCAAAGCAAGTGGAAATGAACTCGCTAGGTTCAAGCTTGTCTGTAGCGTCCTCGAGCGGGTCTTCCCACCCGCATTTTACACTCCCTCTCAACTTATTGATCTCTTCTTCGTCTACTCAAACTATATCTACAAGCGCTGGCGCATCTCCTATCTCACCGTCTTTATCACCGTCTTCGAAGCTGCCGTTGCCGCAAGCCCATTCTCCACCACGCTTTGTATCAGCTTTGCGGCCTCCTTCTCCACCTCCTCATGAGATCAACGAGAAAGTGAGAAACGCGCTCGAAGATGCTGCCGTTTTGCCTATGGATACACAACACTCTGTGCAATCGCATACACGCGCGCGTTCACGGAGTCGAGATTGTTCGCGTGGTCGTCAGTTGGAGAGAACTATGGATGGCAGAGATTGGGACGAAAAGCGGGCGCTTACTATGAGGTATGGCGACCAGTCCTCTGTGTCTGGTCCTTCGCACGCGCGTCCGTTAGTCCCACCACGACAGGCACGTCCGGGCATGATACAAGGTCCTGTACGCTCATCCAGCCTTTCGAGCGCGTCTTTTGCGCGACCTCCACTATTTTCTTCTGTTTCGGAGTCCTCTTCTCAGGCACCCCCGCCCTATTCGACAGTATCTTCGTTTTCTCCTGCTTCTTCCTCTTCTTACCATTACTCGTCTTATTCGTCTTCTGTGCGTCGCATGCTCCTCATTGAGCGAGTTCGTCCATGGGTACCCTTCCTTTTGTATGTTGCAACAACCTTGGGCTTCGTGCTCGCTATTGCCTTCTGGAGAGAAGAAGTTTTTGGTGGTCTGGATGATCTGGCACAATGGTTGAGGGAGGAAGAAAAGACTGGGTATGCGGTTATGTTTTTCATGGTTTTCTTGACGTGCATACGTAAGTACCTTGTGGAAGCTATACGATTTACCACACGTGCTTACCTTGCGTGTTTAATCATTACCATTAGCGCCTATACCGCTTTACTCCACTCTTCAGATTCTTTCCGGATACACCTTCGGCGCCTGGACTGGATGTATCATTTCTTACTTCGCTGCTCTTGCTGGTGCACTATTCGTATTCGCCTTATCGCGTTCTGTTCCTTCATTACGAGGAGCAATCACGACGTGCATGTCGCACTCGCGGCCCCTGCAGCGTGTCGTTCGCGCGATCTCTCGTCGACCATCGCTCCTTTTCCTCGTGCGCCTCGCGCCATATCCTTATAATGTGCTCAACGCGCTGCTAGCCGGATGCCCACGTCTCACCTTCCGTACATATACTGCATGCACGGCACTGAGCTTGTTGAAAGTCATCGTACACACGAGCGTGGGGGCTGGAATCAAGAGCTTTGCTGATTACCACTCGCCAAAAAAAGTCTGACAGCTCGAAGAACAACAGCGGTCTAGACGAAAGCGAGGAAGAAAATTCGAATTTTTTGAGTCAAGCTTCGACTATTGCGGGCATCGTGCTCTGTCTTGCCCTAGCAGTGTACTTGTCGGTTGTCGCGCGACGCGCAGTGGACGAGGAACTCGAGGACGATGACGATGTGGAATGCGGACGTGCGCGCCCTCGGGCGCGTGGGTGCAACGAGTACGGCGTACGTGCAGACGAGGAGGAGCGCGCGGCTTTCTTGGACGATACAAGCGGCGGAGGGCTCGGTGCGGACTTTGCTGCAGCGGAACCGCCTGCCTTTGCTTCTGCGAGCGGGCAGGGGATGACGCCTCCAGGACGCGTGACGAACGGCGAGATGGTTGAGCGGGACGATAGTGTGCGGTTAGACGCGGACTCGCCTGTTCCGCTCTCGTCCCTATCTGCAACTCCGTACGGGCCTCCGGAATGGACGCGCTGCTAGTACATCGCATTGCGAGCCGATTACCTTGTGAGAAAGAGAAGAATGTTTAACAGTGATGTGTATGATAGTCGATTTGAAAGTTTTTCTTGGAACTTCTATATTATCTTGACGGACCATTTTTTCACGTTCTTACATTTTTTACCCGCCCAACCCTACCTACGCTACTCCCTTCATTTTTTCGCCTCTTATCCTCGACGCGAAGATGGACAACCGATTATTTTACCTTTCCAGCATTGTATGCCCTTCTTCATGAATCTTGCCTTCGATCTTCGTTCGCCGTCTTCTGAGATTCTTGATTGTAACTCTTATTTCTCTTTACGATTTTTGCCTTTTGTTTGTTTGTTTCTCTTTCCATTGCTTTCGCCTTCCTGCCTCCTCTTTTTTCTACACGCCATTTCTCCGGGAGTAGTGAGAGACTGAACTCAGTAGGCAAACGGACCAGCAGGATATTTCTAGTAGTGAAAAAGGGATAAGATATTGCTAGAGTAATAAAAACGGAATATTATCTTTGAAACATACGAAGCTGTGCCTCGCGGTAACGATCACAATTGCTAAAGGCCATAGCGCTGCAACATATAATGATAGCATGGATAGCCGTAGCCATCTGGGTATTTGTGTCGATCATATTGCTTTCAGAAATACGGGTAAACTTTGGTTTACTTGCAAAAAAAAAATGAAGTACAGAGAGTTGATTGACAAGTATATGATGTCCGTAGGCGCGCGCCTTGCAGACAGCATAACTTGACTTGAAACGTGAACCTAATTTCACTCTGGAATCTGATATTCATGATGACCAAAAATAAAAGATAAAACAACATCCTGATCGGTCCATTTGACGTCTCAGTACCCAGTTCGTTCCGCTCCTTTTTTTCCGAGTCTCTCTTTCTCTCCCTGCGTGCTCGCTGACCCCTGACTCCTGGATAGGACTTCTCCGAGTCTGCTACTACGCGCACTGTTCTCATCACAACCTTCATCATGAATCACAATCGCTCCTCTTTCTCTGCGTGTCGGACCCACGATCCATATTACGTGCGCACGCCAGCCACAATACGACCATCCCCGCAATCAGGCCTGGACAGGATCGAGACCCCGGGAGCCTCATACGCAATCAACGTGAAGCCGCCTTACGAGCCCTCTAGGCCTAAAGCTGGGATTGGGCTTGGGAAACTCCCCCCTAAGAACCTGTGCGAATAGGAATTAGAGATCAGAAATCATAGTCATGCATCATACCATCCTAACACTGCGCGCGCTTGTGTGTGCTGAGACCCTCAAAACACAGCAAAACCATAGCTTGAATGTTGTAATTGTATCCGGATGGCAAGTGTATGATATGATGGATGGATGGATGGATGGATGAATAGGGAGTTTTGTATATTTGCTATCTATCGGGCATCCTGTGTGCTTATCGCTTTCCCTCTTTTTATTTATTTATATGAACGAGCACTTTTCGGAATTGACCAATTAGCAAACCACACAGCCAGCAGCCGAACAGCAAAACAACGTCACTGGTACTAGCAATCCCGGAACCGGGACGTACTCACACTACACGGGGGGAGTTAATCTAAAAAACAGTGCGCCGCCGTCGATAAAACGAAAGAACTTTTACATTGAAACGAAAAAAGGGGGGGGGAATAGCCACAATCCAGTGACTCGGACTTTATCATTTGGGAGCCGTTTTTCGAAAGTTTGGCCCCAAACTCCGCGCGCGCGCAAAACAGTGACTTTGAAACTTGGCCGCCGGCAAACCTGGGGGGAAAAAAAAAAAGGACGGCCAGCTTCTCTCCGCTCAAAGCAGATGCGGCCCAATTTCGTTGCGCTGGCGCAGCGCAGCAGCGTTGCAATGGCTCCTCGTAGTATGTATGTATTGCTCTTTGGAGAAGGCGTAAATCATAATCCATATCATACGCATGAGAACATCAGAGGGTCCGATTGGGAGTATAGCTATTCTCATTCTTACGCAAACACGTCCCGCTCTCCTTCTAGCATGATTGCATTTACACTAACACCGGGGGACGTGTGCTGCCGTTCCATACATATATAAAAGGGGGGGGGGGATCTACGGAAGAGCAATATCAATACAAATACAAATGCAGAGAGGGGGGTCGGAGCGATCTCCCAAGCTGAGGCGGCCCGCAGTCCGCTGCCTATTACAATACATACAAAAAAAATAAATTGACAAGTCAAGCCACAAATTGAGTTTGAACCTGAACCTGCACGTGACGACACGGTTGTCCACATTTATTTGGTTCCGCCGACTAGGGACCCCGAACACTGCCAAAGTAGAAAACCAAACATAGCGCATAGGGGGCCTAGTGCCGATCAGAAGCAGATCTAGAAGCTCCCGGAAATAAATAAAAAAGAATACAGAATCGTCGCGGGCGGCCCTGCAAATATATTAATAACTGAGTTTATATCTTTTTGTTTTTCTTTATAGCGAATAGCGCAAAGTGGATATCCGGGTGTCTACAGGACAAATATTAATAACATCCCACAGTCGGCGTCGAGTTGGGCACTGGATTGGAATATTAATGCAAAGCAAAGTGGAAGACAGACGCCCAGTAGTGACCCGGACGGAGCACAAGGGATAGGAGGCATTAATATTTACGACATGCTTATAGTCATGGGATTAATGTTGATATCAACACTTACATTACTATTAATATTAATATTGATAGGTTGAATATTAATGTGTACCAATAATCAGTAATCAATTATAGATCTAATTTTGTTTGCTTCCGTTTTCTGTTAAATCACGTAATACACACATCGGGCTACTAGCATGTATTTCTGCTTTCGGACTCAATTGATTTGCCCCTACCAATATTGCAATGAAATGCCATACACAAGCAACTGTGCTTGTGTCCTTTTTCNTTTTTTGTGCATGAGCATTCACTTGATTTGGCAGGGTCAAACTTGAACTGGCACATGCCAAATTCAAAATATTTTGATGACCCATGCTGTCATCATACTCAGTGCATCATAACCCTCCTAGTGTGCTTGCATAGCCTGTGTAGCAAGTGTACTGTAAACATTTGTTGTGACATACTTGGAGCCTTCCCACTACACTAAAATATTGTGTTATGAGTTTCCTATTCAAGTTCCTCTTCAAATTCCAACTGCAAGCTGGATCTGGACAAGAGGAGGACTGTGATAAAGAGGTATGAGATGTGCTGAAACTTGGTGCTTTATTTTCTCAACAGCAAACTCAGATCATTCAAGTTGGTCTGTTTGATCTTACCTGAAAAAAAAGGATGGTTGCCTGTTCTCTACACAAAATGACTCTTTTGTTTGTCTGTGATGTATGTACATGCTACCTTGAAGCCACTGGCATGCATTTAGATCAGACAAAATGTCCAACATGATGATTGTACACTCATAGTCCAGTTGGTGTCATGATAGTAATGTGCAAAGTAGACCAAGTATTTGGATATCACTATGTGCCAAATGGGACATGCTATTGATACTATACCTATAATTACATAAATAGTACTATATACCACCAGTCAAGCACTATATAGTGTATAATCCAGCTATATATTTTCTCTCTTGTACTATTCAGCTTCTGGGTTTTTCCTGATGTCAATTGGCCTAGTACCATGGCGACTGTCTACGACAAAGGTCTCACACCCGCCGATAAGGATCATATTATATCACAAAAATCACTGTGACTGCATCGGAGACTGTCAGTACGAACCCCAAAGATCCCAATGTGTTCCATTGGCATTTGTACTTGATTCTCACCCCTCCCAATGATCTGGACCTGGACTGGCATGGAACACCTTCAAAATGCCGGTCTGGTCGAGTCTGGGGCTGTCGCCAAGCTCGAGGCCTTCCATCCCACACAGGTGAAGGCACACCGAGAAAGACACCCCATCCCTGTTCGGCAACTTCGCCCAACCCGTGTCGTTCTCAGGTTCAATGTGTCACAGGGAACACATAGTCAGAATGTCACATGGAGCCTACGAGTTGTGTTCGTCGCCAGAGATTTACAAGTGTGTGTGTGTGTGTGTGTGTGTGGTCACAAATAGTGGCCTGTATGGATAGCCCAACCAATTTTTGGAGAAGAAGCTAGGGCTCTCGTGCCTCAAGGCATGGATCCATGACACCCGAGCATATTGCGGGTTGGTTTCGCAACTCAGGATATCTCGCATAGGATTACCATACTTTATAAATTGTAAATAGACTCCAATGTCTTACGTTCAATTCATAGCTTTATAAGACTAAAAGTTTGATTGATATATTGTACATACTAATTACAAAAGATCACACTAAAAATAGATCATAACCCAAAAAGTTATTTNAAAAAAAAAAACTAACTACAGCATGATTATATACTACAATATTATTGTAATGTAATTGTAATTGTAATATCCCTGCTCAGGCTGGAGCCAGCTTGCTTGTGTGCACTCGCAGCTCGCAGCCACGCCCTTTTCGCCACGGGAAGCGCAGAAGAGCAGAAGAGCACAGCAATACGCGTCGAGGACTCGGATCGAGGACGCGAGGGACAAGCGTGCAGGCTTGCGAGAGAGACTCGGATTCGGATTCAAATTCGGATTCGGAGGCCGTTGCGGTGCAGAAGGCCAGGGTCGCTGCGAAGTGATCCAAGAGCAAGATTGAATCGTTGAAAACCATGCACTACACGCAATCTAATACGCCTGCGCGCTTCGAGCACCGTAAACACCATTTCCATTCGTTTCGTTCGTGTCCTGGAGTACCCAGGACACTCGGAGCACGATGTGTGCCACGAGTATCCTATGTCTATGTTATCGCCATGTCCTCGGCCCCAGCGCCGTGCAATTATTCTCATGTATGTATTCAATTCAAAATTCTCGCATGGTGCTAGCGCTAGTGCTTACGTTACTCTATCTTGGGGGAGTAATAGTAAGAACCGCCGATGATGAACTTGAATTGTTTTTATTTACTATTATTATCGTTATTATTACATTACGAGCGCCGGGAACATATCTTGACTCTGACTCGGATATCTATACCGCGTGTACACTCCCGTACGTAGCGCCGGACATAAGTCGCTGAAAACGTTCAAACCCTTGTACTTGCAATCGACAACAAGGAGTTACCCGCCGGGGGGAGGGGAGGGTATACTCGTATTCCTTTTCCAAGGACGAATCCAATCCAAGATGTCCTTATGTATATAGGGGCACTGGCAGATTGATATGAAATAAGCATGGGAGAATGANTTTTTTATTTAATTTTTTGGTTGTACGTTATCTGCTGCTCAGTGCCAGCGCCAGCGGTCTACGATGAGACAGGAGTCGTAATCGTACATTCTATGGAAAAAAAAAAGAAAAAGAAAAAAAAATAACCTAACCTATTCGTCGCCGTCGCGTCTTTCCAATCAGCAAAAAAA
>SGPK01000286.1:0-30889 GCA_004802695.1 Phellinidium pouzarii
CCCAACGCCTTTCTTCTTGTTTCTATCTTCCCTTTTCTCTCTCTTCTCAGGTACTCATTCATCTGCGTTTTCATCTGCTCTCTTCATTTCATCTTCCTTCTCCCGTTTCATTCTTGTTCTCGTTTTGTCTACACGCTGGTCGTGCATATCTCCTCTTTGCATCGCCATGCTTGCGCCTGACCATGATCAAACTCCTCGACCGCGATCAAACATACAGCCACGCAGGAAAGGGCCTCCTCCGTCGCTACGCATCGACACGCCCACTCAAAACCCGGCTCTGGCTCTCGTCTCCGGCGACTCCTCTTCTTTATCCTCTGCCAACTCTGAATCCGACTCCTCTCCTCTCTTGGCTTTACCCACCAAACCAAAGTCAATGCGCAATACGAAAAGGCTTTCTCTCACCCTTCCGTCTGCCCACTCCAATGTCTCCGCAAACTCCTTGACTCTTGTCTCTGACGGCGAGAACGGCCATACTTCGGATGCATCTATCCAGCCCAGTTCTGCGATAGAGCCAACACGGCGGGCATCCATAACCTCATTACCCAATTATTCTATGGCTTCACGGCTGCATCGAAAGGACGAAGACGATCCGTCGTCTACTCCGTATGCTGATGGGCCAGCTCAGATAATGCCTGGTATTTGGTTGGGCTCTGAAGACAATGCTCAGGACTGGAAATGCCTAGCGGAGAGAGGCATTCAGTCAATTTTAAATGTGGCTAGGGAAGTCATCTCCCCGTTCGACTCAGTGACCTCGTCTCGAGTTGTTCGCTCGCATGTTGCTTCCAATTCTCAGAATGCCGACGAGGCAGATGTTACATTCTATCCTGCTCATAATGGGCGACCTGCTATGCGCTATTTGAAACTGAACTGGTCTCACGGTCAACCCGACCTTGTCAAGGATGGGTTCGTTACTGCAATGGCATTTGTAGATTCTGCTTTACATCGTGGTGATGGTGTATTAATACAGTGCGCACCATTGGTTCATCTCATTTTCGCTCATCTTGTTCATAATAATTTTCTTCATCTGCAGCTGTCAATGTGGTGTTTCACGTTCTGCTACTGTCGTAATTGCTCTAGTGATGCGTGCTGCAGCGTTGTCTTTGCCTTCTGCTCCACCGGAAGTGCTAGCGCTGAAGGGATTGGGTTTCTCCGGTGCATATGACTTTGTTAAGGAAAAAAGCAAATGTATCGGACCAAATATGCTGTAAGTTTGGCTTGATTTTTCGAGCGCCGTGAGCTGACGAAGATTACCTAGTTTGATTTACCAGCTTCAAGATTACCAACAGGTACTAAATGATGGGGGCAATAAATCACCTTCATATTCGGCACGCTCTTCTCTTGTCGAGGACGATGAAGAGGAATGGAGTCGTCGCAGACGTATGCTTGAGAATGGTTCGGATGATGCTGACGTTGACCGCGATAGTGTGGAAGTACGCGAAGCACATGCTTTGGATAGAGCTATGGAGGAGCGTATAGTCTCCCGAAAGGCTTCGAGCTCTTCAACAGGCTCATCCTCAGGCATTGGTATGGGTCCAACCCGGAAAACTCGCTATGACAGTCGGAAACGGACTGGCTCGATCACAAGCAACTTTACCTCCGGTAGTATCATCAGCGAGGACCTTGTTGAGGAAGATGAAGAAGAGGAATTGTTAGGCATAGGGGGAGGATTTGATGCCCCTAGCATCTCGACCCGTAGTCCCAGCGGCGAGACCACGGAGGAGGAGGTTTATATCTCGCCGAACTGGAAGAAGGACAAATTTATGTCTTCGTTTCACGACTATACGCCTCCCACCGCTCGGCCTTCCTTTTCGACGAAGCAACGTTCTATTAGTGATTCCGATTCGCTGAGGCTTCACCTTCCTCCTCCTTCCGCACCTGCTACAAAGACGGCATTCAGCTTTACAACCAGACTTCCTTTCAGGGCAAAATCAAAAGCCAAGCATTCGCCGATGAATAGCCTCCCACCAGTTCCTGCATCTCCAGATGTTTATGCTCCTCCAGAAGTTCCAACTGCACCAAAATTGGAGCTCTTTTGTCGTCGTACAGCCCCACCACCTCTGCAGCTCAACAATGACTTGGCTTCCACTCGCTCATCTTCGCGATCGACTAATATGTCTCATTTATCTCAGTCCTCTATCAATACCCCATCACATACACNTTTTTGTGTTTCCGTCGTCGCCCACTCTCCGGATGCAAACGCCACACATGGTTACCGTGACGTCCAATCTCAATGNCCCCCCTGTCGTTCTCGACTACACCCACTCCGCGCGTGTCATCTTTCAAGTTAGAGGGGCGCAGGCGGTCGTTTATCGGACTTACGGCGCCTTCAACACCCACTACTGCGTGTTCTCGCGTTGACGCCCGTGGGTGGATAGGCTTGGGTTCTCGCGACTCATAACATCCGTCTTTATCCTCTGTTCTTTTTGCATAGTATGTAAGTTCCTTGGTTCTCGTTTTCCCTCAGATATGTCTCCAACTTTTCGTAATTATGTGTTCCATCCTTTTGTTCTTATGTTTCATCTATCTACTCCCGCAGTTTCTTTTTTTTTCTTTTTCTTCTTTCTTTCTGCTCTGGACTTGATGTGTTCTTGTTATCTACACACAGTACTGTTTGCATCATCTACCCTTCGCATTTTGCATTGTGTTATATTTTATTACACTTTCGTCATGTTCCGCTATTGTCTTCCCGCTCCTCCGAGCGGACATATTGATAAACGAGAAGCAAGACCAAATCTGAAAATGGAATTAGATCTGAAACAACAACGAAATCAAAGTAATTGATACAGTGAGTAAAACAAAAGCCTTTTTGAGTCTTGACTGGTGAAAGTTATATAGTAAAGACTCGACCCATGCTATTCTTGACGGCGCTGCCCAGGAGCTGTCCACCGAGTCCTCCAATTCCCATGCTCCATCCCGACGCAGCCATATTGTTCGCCCATCTCTGTTTTGCATCACGATCGCTGGGTTAAAAAACATGGGCAGAATTGAGTAAAGACACTTGGTATTGTTTCATTCAAGGAAATGAGACTCACGCGTATGTAAAGCCTACAGCATTGGTGATGTTGAACACGAGTGCAAGGATGACAATTGGAAGAAAGCTGATAGGCCAGTTAGTATTAAAGGAGACTAGACAAAAGAAAAAGTCTGCACATACGTGTTAAACTTGAGGATCGACACGATGAGAAGTCCTACCCACAATGCGGGGAACGCATAAAGAGCGACCTGAGGATGTGCGGGGTTAAGAAGCGGTACCCAAATAATGGAGCACGAGTCAGAAATGACGCAAAAAAGAACTCACCCAAAACATTCTGACAAGTGCATTCCTATTATCGACCTGACTTCATAAAGAATACTATGAATATTACTCACCGTGAGTCGATGGGATTGGCCGGTCGAGAAGGCTGGAAGAGAAACGTGATGAAACGTGAAAGGGTTTCAATGTAGTACGGAAACTTACATCACGGCTTTCAAACACCCAATAACTCTCGCCGTCGTCGTCCACCTTGGATCATGTAAGCGGCACGTTCAAGGTGTTTGGAAGTACAAACCTGGTTCCAATAGCGAAGGCCAACCAATCTTCGACCAGCTACATTCTAGGAGAGATGTTCAAGTCTATTACTAAATGCAATGGATATGTATGCTCACTCGACAGTTCCAGAAATCCATGGCCAACAGGACTACGACAATCACTGTCTTTCAAGTTGTATAATTCAGAAAATGTCTATCCCAACAGCTTCGTAAGGACTTACTGAGAGAACATAATTATCGGTAAATATTCCACAAAGAATATAAACCGCGAGAGCTGTTATACGGAAGAAAAAGAGGAAGAAGAGGACGAGAGGATGTGATGACTGCACGCCACACGTTAGTATATTGATGAGTTTAAAGCAGAGATAGATGAGACCTGGCGCAGGATGCCAGAGATTCCTACAGAATGTTGCATTAGTTTTGGAAGCAAAGACTTCCTACATAATGAAAGCTGACCAGCTTCAGCGTCGCCAGGCGAAGGGGCCATGGAAGCCCGGGGTGTAAGGACAACATCTGGCCTGGAAGCACTCGTGTTTCCTGCTCCGATGTTCCCTCGATGAGCTGAGTCTGGCACAGATACATCGTCTGGCTCGATGGTTTGGAGGAGGGATGCCGACGCACTCATTGTGGTAGTAACGCGTTTGCAGTCGCTCAGCGACGTAGACTTTCGGCGCGGTGTCGCTCACGTGATCAATACTTTCATCTCTCAACCTCCCTTCTGCGATATATATCTTGAAGCTGGGGCGATGATGTTGTATGGCATAACATGCAAAGCATGCAATTACTAACCTGAAATATGCGATGGACCGATGTTAAGACGAAATGCAGATTCTGTCCTGCCGCGAACTTTGCAAAGTAGTGTGAGCGGCGACTACCATATAAAGCCGTAGAGGCTGACGCCGCTGAGCATCTGCGCCCCTCGTCACATTCTTACGACGACCATCTCAAAGTCATTCTCGCTCTCTANTTTTTTTGTATCCTTTGTTTCTTTGGCTGGCTACGACAGGAACAGCAAGAGCGGTCTAAATGGCCACTGTTTTGGTCACAGAGAGCTCTGACCGATATCAGTTCTCATCGGACCCCCAGTCCGTCAGCGAAGCACGTAAGGTGCTATTTGACATGCTCAGCCTCTCGAACGGTATCCTAGACCATGCAGACATCATAGATAACCCCCAGNCCCCCCGTTCCAGGCAATCGTGATGCTTTGCTCGTCCTACTTCCCCTTCTCATCATTCTCTCCTCCATTCTCTTTCTCCTCTTGCTGTTTCTCGTTTGCGTTTTGCTATTGCGAAGGCGACGAGGTATCATACTCAGGGATAACGATGGTCCGATTGATATGAGCAGGGAAGAGCTTATTGATGGGGAGGGCGGTTTCGAAGGCCTGGAGGAGCGATGGCTGGAAAGTGTTAGCGAGGAAACTCAGAGATCTTACCGACGTGCCAAAGGTAAGTTTCTGGCACTAATCTGTATGATAATGGTTATTACTAACGCTTCATGCACGTATCCCTAAGAGTATCAAACACAATATCCTCCGAACTCTCTACCTACCGACATAACTCTTTCTCAATTCTTGTCAATACAGGAGAAGGGCGTATCTGCATGGTCATTTGAACCAGACTACGAAACGAATGCATCTCTACTTGTTCACGCGCGCACAGAACTTACTTTCCTTCCGGATCCCTTCTCCTCGTCTAGTGTGCAATCCAATCTGCCATTGCCAAAGCTCAACGAGGTTTACTATTGGGAAGTCAAGATGTTTGATCTGCCAGAGACAACCTCAGTTGGCATCGGACTTGCGACGAAACCTTATCCTGCGTTTCGTCTTCCCGGGCTGAACCGTTTCTCCATTGCTTACCATTCCAACGGCGATAAATCTCACAACTATCCGTTTACTGCTCAGCCTTATGGCTCTCCTTTAAAGGAGGGAGACGTCCTCGGTGTCGGTTATCGGCCTCGCTCAGGCACCGTCTTCTTCACTCGCAATGGACGGAAAATGGACGATGCTTATATTGGTCTGACACGTTGGAATCTGTTTCCCACAGTGGGAGCAGACGGTCCTTGTAGCCTGCACGTGAACCTTGGACAATCTGGTTTTGTTTTTATCGAAGCGAACGTAAAGAAATGGGGATTGGCACCTAGTGTCGGCACGTTGGCACCGCCGCCTGCATACGGAAGCGAGCGAGGAAGCATTTTATTGGAAGCTGGAGGTGGAGTGAGGCACATCAGAGAAAATGCATCGTCTCCTCCACAAACAACTGCTACTTCTCCTTCTTCTTCGAGGCGTGGGCATCGTTCTCAAAGATCCAGAGTTTCTTCTGGAGCCCCACAATCTTCACCGTTGTGGGATGGTGCGGCCCCTCTGAGTCCACCACCGCCAATTACTCCGATTGAGGAAGAGGGAGCTGATGAGGGTCCTTCTGGTCGTTATATATCGCCAACGGACACACCCTTCCATACACACACTTCAAACCTCCCTCCTTCGCCCCCTGCAGATGGCGATGCAGATGACTCGGGGCAATCGTCACGCACCGCGTCGATATCTCGCTCTCGCTCGACTTCCCCGGTATCCCGCTTGTCGCGCCGCCCTGCAGGACACAGTCGCAGCAACTCCGCAGCTGAAATGGTAATGCGTTTGCAACCTCCTCCAGATTCACCCATGAATCTCCTTGAACCGCCGTCACCTGGTGCGACGGCGGATATCCATCTCAGAGCATTGACTCCTATCGCTTCACAGACAGCTCCGGGATCGTCGACGAGAATTGGTACATCCGATGCCTCTGGGCGGCCTCCCCCAGCATACTCCCCGCTGGACGCATACAGGTACTCGGACGGTGTCCAAGTTGACCTTCCCGCCGAGGTGATTGCAGCTGCTCTGGAGGGAGGTAGTATTCCAGCTAGTGCAGTCGGAGTAGGGCAGAATGAACGTCATCGAAATCGAAGGGAGAGACGAAGATAATATAGGTATCTCGCGAGCGTGTACATTTTTCCATCTGCATGAATCTCCCTGGGTTTCTCGCACGCAGACCTCCGGGTTGCTGGTGTTTTATTATTTCCTGTAATCCACACCGACTTGTAATATCTTTTTAAATTTATTAGGATCCACTTGCCTTAATTAATATGACAAACAGAGATAAACAACTGTCCGCCCAACTGCGACTCTAGATCTTACTAGTCCTCACTCACTCTCACTGCGATGGCTGTTGTAGCGCAGGATCCTAACGCGACATTGTCTCCCGCAGGCTCACCAAAGGTTCGCCGACAGCCTTCAAGTCGACGACGAGCGATTTCGCAACTACCCCCTCTCCAAACTGCCGAATCTCACGATGCCGCTCTCAAGTCTATCCGCGCGCACCTCAGAAGTCGGACGAACTACGACTCGTTCCCAGTGAGCTACCGCATCATCGTTCTTGACACAAAACTAGAGGTCAGGAAGGCTTTGCAGTGTTTGCTCTACAACGGTGTGTTGCCCTGGTATTGAACAGAAGATGACAGGCTCACATGAGTTCAGGTGTCGTATCCGCCCCGCTTTGGAACAGCGAACAGTCGCGCTTCGGCGGAATGCTGACTGTATCGGATATCATCCACTTGATTCAATATTATTACCACACGGCGACGTATGAGTTTGCAGCTGCAGATGTCGAAACTGTGCGATTGGAGAATTTGCGGCGTAAGGATATTGTGTCGTATGTTCCTCAGACGATTGAAAATGTAACGGAGAGTTTCGCAGAAATCGAGGACTTCCTTCACGTGGACCCAGTCCCTCTTCTCCGAGAACATCCCTCGAGTTCGCTGTTCGATGCTGCCAAGCGCTTAATTGAAACTCATGCTCGACGATTGCCCTTGCTCGACACCGACACTGAAACTGGACACGAGGTCATTGTTTCTGTTCTGACACAGTACCGTCTTCTTAAGTTCATTGCGATTAATGTTAGTAAGCGCTTACTTGATGTTTTGTCTATGGGATTTTCTGATTTTTGTCTAGTGTGCTAAGGATGTCGCACATCTTCACATGCCTTTGCGAAAACTTAAGATCGGGACGTATGTTGCAGCAGCACCTAGTACTCCTCTCCAATCCCCAATCGATGCAGACAGTGAGAAGACTCGAGAGAATCCATTCTATCCTATATCAACTGCGACACTCAACACTAGAGTCTTTGATGTCGTCCATATGTTTTCTGAACGAGGCATCTCCGCTGTCCCGATTATCGACGAGAATGGTGTGGTTGTGGACCTGTATGAAACAGTTGATGTTATAGTAAGCGTTTTCTGTACTCTCGTGATCATAGTGGCTCTTACTTTCGGTGTACAGACGCTCGTGCGGCTCGGAGCATATCAATCTCTTGATTTAACTATAGCGGAAGCCTTGAATCAGAGGTCCCCAGACTTCCCTGGCGTCGTCATCTGCAATGCGTCGGATTCTCTGGGAACCCTGCTGCAGCTCATCAAGAAGAGACGTGTGCACCGTCTTGTTGTAGTTGAGGGCGAGGTAAGTCGTGGGGATTTCCGGCTCATTGCATGTACTGAATATCAAAATTAATATAGGCTGAGGAGAAGCAAGGAGGAAAGAAAGGACGGCTCCTCGGCATCATTACACACAGCGATGTGCTTCGCTACATTGTCGGTGAGGTAGGGATAGGTGAGGCAAACGAGGAGGTAAATGGGGAGGACGCACGTTTTGAATCTTAATTATTACTTATACTTTGTTGCACCTTTTCTTTTCTCACTTCTCATTATGGTCACGGCTCGTATTTGTACTGAATGTATTGTGTTGTATCTGTACCCGTAGAAACGCAAAGTGTGTAACTTGTGCTATCTGGATGTTCTCAAATTAATGATACTTCTCAGCGTGGGTTACGATTCACGTTCGCGTTACTCTTCCGGCCTGTCTTCATGGGTCGTTGGCCGCTGTATGTTAAACGCACAGTCGCGACTACAGGGATAATTCATGTACCTCACGATGTCGCCGTGTCCGCTCTTCAAGATGCTCCGTCAATGATAACTCTCAACCCTTTGGTCGTCACTTACGAAGTCAAGCCTGATGATCCCTCGACGTATATCATCACTGATACCCTCAAGGTGTTCTCCTTCTTCTCGATGAAAACAAAGTATACTGCGAAAGTCGAGCTCGGCGACGAGAGGATAACGTTCCACATGAAGTCAGGGGGCGGGATGACATCCGTTAACCACTGGAAGTCTCGTAGAAGAGAGGAAGAGCCAGAGACAGTGGAAATTGTAGAAGAAAGTCACATCGAGGTCCGCTATAACTTTCGTCGAAATTCAAGTGTGCTGACCGATGCATCCAGGCACTTTTCTTTTTCATTCCATTCATCGTTGGGACAGTGAAAAAGCGCGCTACAGGAATATCGAACTACCACCTTTCTCTAACACGTTTTATACATAGATCGCACCGTGTACTCATGGATAGACTGGTCGCCAAGCTTGAGAGCAAACAAAGGCAGACTGTGCAGATCAATGGCTAGTGAGTATCCAAGTCCTGAGCAAGTTATAAAGTCCAGGAAACTCAACTGTAATTTCTCAGACTCGGATTTCAGACCAATCTTTATTAAATAACCTCTGCTTTCCTCCGTCTATCTGCCTATAATTTTGATTTCGTGATATATTCTCTATGTTTTCTTGAGATCTTTTCAGACAGGTTTATGTATGTCTACTTTAGATTATATTTAGCACTTGTGTAATCAGATCCGGTTGACGCGCCTTCATTTGGCATTTGGCAGGCTCTCCTCCTATTCTTATTATCGTCTACCACTGGAAGGCTGTTGGCCATGGCTGCTATCCAGTCTGTGCACGTCTTAGGTCATGAAGAGCGACCACAGCCAAAGCCTCACGTTGTTTACAAAATTAAAGTGCAAGCGTCTGTACGCTCTTGGTTGATGTGGAGACGCTACTCAGAATTCGACGATTTACACACCGAACTCACGAAATTCGTTGGCGATGCTCCTCCTTGCCCGTTACCCCCGAAACATCCATTCTCGCTCTTTCGCTCAAAAGAAGATCCACAGCTCATACAGGAGCGCGTCAATGGACTCGAAATCTATCTTCGAGCTATCGTCAGCTCGAAGGATGATAGATGGCGAGAGGCTTATGCATTCAAAGAATTCTTGGGGATTCCTATTGGCAAGAAGGACGGCGTTGAGGGAGGAACACCTTCGGATTTCTCTTCATCGTCGTGGCTCGATGAACATATGGAGCTTCAGAACCGTGTCCGGGACATTCGCGCAGACATTAATAAACGGGACGCGCTCGCCGACCGCGGCGATATTACCTCAGCGCACACGACGAATGTCCAAGCGAAGAGGAAACTCGCTGCTGTTCTTAATCGCCTTGGCACACTTGCAAGTGGCCTTTCTGTACTCGCCGCCGCCGGACTCGGCGAAGGCGAGATTCAGCGCCGTACAGACATGGCCGCGCGGGTGCAGGACGACTGCGAAAAGCTCAGCAAGATGATGATCGCTGCAAGAAGCGCATCGCGCGCTTTCGCATCGAGTGTCCCAGCTAACCAGTCCCCGGCATCAGAGGCTGATCGTGCGGCGCTGCTAGGCCCGACTACGGGATCGTCAATGAAGCCTTTCGCACGCGTATTTGGTGCCACAGTACCGCAGCAAGAAACTGAACAGACGCGACCTCTCGACAACCACGGGGTATTGCAGCTCCAGAAAACAAAGATAGACCAGCAAGACACCCAACTCTCACAGCTGACAACAATTTTGGCACGTCAGCGCCAACTTGGATTGGCGATAAACCAGGAAATCACAGAGCAGAATGAATTGTTGGACGGGTTCTCAGAGGATGTAGATCATACTGGGATGAAACTCTCCAAAGCGAAAAAACAGTTAAATCGGCTGGATAAATAGTGGATAAGTATTGCTGGATACAGGCATGATGATAGCTGCTAGAGCTACTTTTTATAATTCAAATCTGGTCGACTCTGGTTGAATGTATTATTTGGATATAGATTTCCGCGGATTATTAATTGCACATTATTTCTACACGGGCAGGACTATGACGGTCTTGTCTTAAATACGCAGTAACATTATTGTGTGCGATGGAAATTCGACGGCGCCGTCTCGTTTCTCCGTTACGCGATCTATATGCGCAACTTGTATTATATAACGCCTAGTGGTCAGAAATTTTGTTTGTATATGGCTCATGCCGGACCACAGATTGCAAATCGGCTATCGAAGACGAAGGTGAAGAAGGTAGAGACGATGGCTGCATTAATCGTCTGTCACTTCGAATGTCGATGTCTACTGCCGATGAGAAACCGAGGATTGATCACATCTGCCTAAAATGGAGTGATGTGATTAATATTGAAGTTTGGTACACACATATATATGTAAGTAAGCACAGTACAGCGATTTTAATTTACGAATCTTTGCCCTGTTCTCGTGCAGTCCAGTCCAGCCAGGATCCCTCGTAATTGAGAACACTGCAATAACATGAGCATGCCATTCGGAAGACAAGGTAAGTTACATATCTTACTTTGTGAAACCGTTCTTTTTAGCTATATCCGAAGCAGTTGCACTCCTCTTCCCACTACGGCAGTAGAAGACAAGTTCTTGATTTGCTCTGGGTTTCTCAAAGCCGTGCTTCTCCTTAAAGGCAACTGGGTTAAGGTGCAAAGACTCGGCGATTCCAGACAGGGGGAGATTGACGGAAGATGGGATGGAGCCGAGGATGACCTCATCAGGTTCCCGAACGTCGATAACATATGCGTCCTGCAGGAAGTACGGTGAACAACGTCCGCAATAATTGAAAGAGAAAGGGCTAACGGGACTAGGTTGCTCTGTACGAGGCTTTACCTGCTCATAAGTGAGCTTCGGTGCATTCCAGAACTCCTCGGGCTTGTTGGAAGTGAAACGAGTAAACGCAAGGGCAGGTCGAGTCATCTGCACCGGGTGAGCGATCATCGGTGTTCTCGCTGCGAGTTTGACTCTGGAGAGCGCGATTCTGAGCATCTGTCGATGGACTGTCGGTGTCACTATGTAAGTGTGCATTGTGTAGTGTGTCACGGTGCAAGCTACTAGCTGTGACATAAAGTCACGGCATCGTGACGGCTGGTCGGGGGTCTGTTTGAGGCATTTGAGGGCTAAAATGGCTCGCGTCANCCCCCCCCCCATCAACATCAACGTCGACTGCGTATGCCCTGCTTTAAATTTGTCGCTCACATCCTACATGCCTCTCGATATCTTTGCTCCTGTCAGATATCCTGCTGCGATGGCTAGTCGAGTGGGAGCGTTGTTCTCACGAAGCTCGGCTGGTCTGCCCTTCTTGTCTGCTCATTGATCTTCCTCTGTCTCTGTCTGTGGCATTTCTACATCTCGTGCACTGAAACCTGTAATTGTTCGTAACAAAAAGTCTTTTCCGGACACAATTCGTTACCTTCCTCTCAAGAAAGCTTGTGTGAGATAACCTCAGGAAACGAGCTTTCTTCCGGGCCCCGCGCTTGGGCAAAGAAACTATTGTTGACACTCGTCTGTACAACCCCTCTGTCAGACCTGGATAAGCACAAAGGTGGGTTACCGTCGGTGAGTCGTTCTCCTCCCACACGGATGCAGTCCTCTGTGTCCCACAATTTCAGTACATCTTCTCCTTGAAAAAATCATATACTACCCCCAAAGCCCATGAATTTTCGCAGGTGGCAAATGAAGAAATGATTACATAATGCGATTCTTTTGGGACCTGGTCTATTAATAGTATACGTGTGACACAGATCATCACAGGTCCCAAATCCATCAAGTTACTTAATCACGACTCACAGGTGTGCTCTCCCCTTCGTTTCAAGTTGCAATATGGACATGAGCTCTACAGACAACTCAACTTTGTCGATGATGATGACCCCTTATCTGCATTTCACTGGTGGAGACTCACTCTTCTTCAGAACAATTGCCCCGAAATCCAAGGGGGCGCTCGCTGGCGCTGCTGTCTTCCTATTTTTCCTCGCGATGCTCGAAAGATTTGTCGTCGCTATGCGTGCGGTCATGGAGGCACACTGGAAACAAAGGTTTATTTATATCTATTGGAAGAACATGCCGTGTCGATCTAACTAGTATCCAGTGCGAGATCTGCCCTTGCTGCGCGTAACGTAGTTCTCAAAGATGATACTCAGAAGCGTCGTGATGAGAAGGCTGGCAAGCCCTTCCTAGCTTCAACTTCTAGGACGCGGATGATACCGCCTTTCATCGTCTCGCATGATGTTCCTCGCGGTGTTATACATGCTGCACAGTCTCTCATCCATTTTGCACTCATGCTAGCTGTGATGTACGTCTTCCTAATTCATGTTTGAATGCATCAAACAGCCAATATTTTATTTTGATGTTAGGACATTCCAGGCGGCGTACATCATCACGATTACTCTAGGTTTGGGCGTTGGAGAATTAGCCTTTGGTAGATTTGCCACTGCTGCATCGTCCGTGCACGGGCACTAGTCTAGTTTGCTATTGTCGCGCGAGGGAGCGAAGCGACCGCAATCCCTGTTCATACTGATGTAGCGCGTGTTTTGATGATAGTTTTAACCAAGATATTTATTTTCTTGATATGATGGGCCCGTACGTACCTAACAATGCCTTGTTGGCTGAGGTGTTTTGTCTCTTTGAAAAAATGATTAAAGATGCGCTGATAGTAGCTTGTATCGATTCTTCATGGTGCTTATGTAAGCTAGGGACGGAATGCTAGTGAAAAAAGTTTTTCTATCTTCCTTCTTTAGTGTTTGCGTATCCCACTTTCGGTAACTGTGGCTGAGGATGATAGGTCAGTATATATATGGCAAATCTTCAGCATACTTTTCTGTCACCCCCACCACCTCATTGACCTTGTCTACATTTCAGAGCTGAATTTATTCATGATGTTCACGAAAAACTTGCTACTTTTCTCTGGTTTGTTGGCGTTCGCCGGCTCTGCGAGCGCACACTTTCAGATGCAGTTCCCGGTCCCTCGAGGTGCGTCATCCGTACTTCTTCTTATCCATGATTCTGAACCTACTTCGATTCCTAGGTGTTTTCGTCATGACTAACGAGGTGAACTTCTGTGGTGAGCTATTCGCAATAAAGCACAATTCTGGTTGCCTTTTTTTTAATTAAGTTTTATGACTACACGTAGATGGATACAACGATGCCGTTAGCAATCGCAGTGAATTCCCGCTCGGTCAAGGTTTTATCTCCTTGAACAGCGAGCACCCTAGCTGGTCTGGTGAGAGTTTATAGAGAATAAGATTGCTACGCTTTTGACCAACAATAATCTACGTCATTCAGCTGACGTGCTGATTTCCATTGAACAAAACCCGACGAACTTCTCCGTTTTCAACCAGTCGTTGACTGGCGTCGAACTACCATTTGCCGTTCCGATTTTCAAGGCAAGTGGCGAAGGATTGGCGTGCATCGCGATCGACATCGGTAACCTTGGAATACCTGGCGTCGGGGACGGTTCAAACGTGACTATCCAAGTGCAATTCAACGGGGGAGACGGCAATCTTTTCCAGGTAAATTTTTTTCTGCTCCACTCTGTCTGCTCTCTCACTGAGTGCTAACTACAACGTGTTTCTTCGATATGTTTCCATAGTGCGCAGACCTCACGCTTTCGAGCAGCTTCACCATACCATCAGATGTCAATTGCACACATCTCGTATCAAATACGACGGTCTCAAACTCATCCTCTACTGCTACCTCCACGTCTTCAACAAGCACGTCTTCCAATGGGGCCCTTTCCCTGTTGGCAGGAAACAGTGGATTTTTTGGATTGATCGTAGCCGGTATTCTCAGTTTCCTCTGAAAATTGTCGAACTGGAGCCTACCNTTTTTTATCATAATGAATTAAATGTCAGCTTATGGCTAGCTGCTTCTAGCAAATGATTTCAGTATGCTGAGGTGAAGCGAAAGTGACAATGCGATGAGATCCGTCTTCACTGGTACAAATCTAGTGAAGTTGAAAAAAGGGAATAAAAGCATTTAAGTCTCAGAGGTCCTTGGCCTGGAACAATGTTATATTGAACATTGTATAATGTATCAGAAACAAGTATTTTGGTGAAATAATCAGAAGTCGCCGTCCGTCATCACATGTGCTTGTTACTTGGTGAAGTCGCCCGATCCAACACTTTTATAAATTTGGCATGGCTTCAACAGTATCATACAGCTGGATTCATGCAAATAAAGAGTAAGTCACATTAGGTCTCTTCAATAGTCGGGACGAGGTTTATTACGGTGTAGTCAATCGAGATATGGAGGTGGCTTTCTATCAAAGAAATCCTATTTCGCACTACAAGAGACGCATTTTCTTAACATTTTCTAGGTTTTTGTTAAATTAATTGCTCAGAAATGTGTTATGAGGGAAGTCCTCCTGATCATTTTATTTTTTGATTATTCTATTTCAGGTATCCTGAGACTGGCTTCTTGCATCGGTAACCTCACTAGCAGAGCATGTTCGCATAGAGGAAGAAGAGAGTCTAGGTACACCCGATTGGTCAACTCCCAATTNAAAAAAGTCCTATAACAGATATATGTACTAGGAAGGGAGAGAGCGAGGTTTTAGTACTTCAAGTTCTAACTTAGCGCCGATCACGTGACTTTCATCAGTGAACCTATGGCTCTCTCAGTCTCAGTACTTGCTCGCCTTCGGTACAATGATCTCAAGGGAAACATCAAGAAGACTTTGTCGGACATGTCTCTTAAGCTTGCACCGTCTCCCTCGCTCGAACTCCTTCTCTCGACCTCGTAGCGTGAATCGCTTTATGCACGTTAGTCGCCCAATGATGGCCACTCCTCCGTCAATGGTTAAGGAGAGGTAAGATTGCTTATAGTCAACCTCGAAAACTGACTGGTAAAAAGCACATGAAAGTGACATCTCGATGGAGAGATACCATCAGCTTTCGGATGCGACTATGGACACTTTGCTCGAGTCGTTGGAAAACCTCATTGACAGCCTGGGGAATTCAGACTACGAGGTCGAGTATTCTGTGAGCTACGCTCTGCCAGACAACTGCTTTCCGATAACGTGAACCGGCATCTTCAGAGTGGTGTCCTTACACTATCCTTGGGAGGCAAAGGTACTTATGTCGTCAACAAGCAACCGCCAAATAAGCAGATCTGGTTGTCTTCACCATTCAGGTTCGTCTGCGTCATTAACAATTGCGATAAATTTCTACTCAAGCCCTATAAGTGGTCCGAAAAGATACGATTACGTTGAAAAACAAGACGGCTGGTACTATGCACGGGATGGTCGGTCTATAGAGAATTTACTTGACGAAGAGTTGAGCAGTGTGTTACAGCAGGAAGTCAAGCTCGGAACAGAGGCAATTTCAAGTAAAGTTGCGTAATTTTTAATTTCAATCTTGTGTATATCAGCTGTCTATTAGCTGGATGCTTTGTTGCACATAAAACCACATAATTTGTCAATTCAATAAATAAGGTAGCCATGCATATAACCTAAATCCGAAAAACCCATGGAAAATTACAGCGTGCAATTTGGAGCGTATCATGAAAGACGTGATCAGAATGTATATCGGTGTTAAGTATTACAGCTATATAGAGTCGGGTGCGATGAGATGAGTGAGCCCACTATGCATAAGGTTTAAGGGCCTGTACAGCAAAGGATTAAGTGAGCGGTAAAACTAGAAGCAGAGAAACCTCTTACTCCGGAGTGTAGCTTTGCGCCTGCATTCTCTGCCGCACAATGGATCCGAGCAACCTGGGGAATTATACGTCAACAAGCAAAAGAGCCGGTGGTCAAAAGTCATTACGGACCTATTATTATCCTCATATCTTGCACGAACTTGACTTGATTCCTCGGCTGGACCTGGCTGCGTTGTAGAAGTTCCTGGAGCAGTGAGACGCGAGTCGCTATGGAATTGCGTCGATGTCACTACATGTGCGTCTTTGTTGGCGTAGTGCGTAGAAGACGTGATGGAGTAGTTGCCATATGGAAATGCAGATGAGGACGCGAAATTAGACGACTGTGCGCGCCACTGATGTTCCAAATGTAGCTGGTGAAGGAGGATGTTCGCGTGTTTGTACTGGCCAGCCTGCTCCTCCCATCCAGACTTTTGTTGTGCGCTATCTTTGGTGACGAATATAGTGGGGTCTATTTCTTCGTCCGGCCATCCCTCATCGTCAACCCGCATTCCCCTTTGCCTTCCGTCTAAAGCTGGGGCTAGGACGCGTCGACGTTTCGTATTGCGACGAATTCCGCTGGCTTCGCCATAGGCTATATCAGCATGTGCTGGGATTTCTGCCATAGACGCAGGGGGTGTTGATGGTCTTTGACGCTTGAGCATGGTGCTATGAATGAATGATGAAGGAGGAGGTGGCCGCGACAGCAAGTTCGAAGCTCAACGCGTTCACCACTTCAGACGCAAGCAGATATTACATAATCTGTCAACTTCCGCGGTCTTTGAGTGACTTGAGACCTGACTAAGCACATCAGTTGTTTGCCATTCACTGCTTCTCATCCATATTTCGTTCATTGTCAAGACATTCAAGATGGCAGAGATGGATGTATTTGCTGCTATGGGTATCGCAGGCTTTGGGGCGCAAAAAAAGAAAAGGACCTTCAACACCACTCAGTTCGNAAAAAAACAAACGACAGGACGAGGTGAACAGAATCCATCAAAGCATGGGGGAGTTTGACTGATTCTCTGCTACTTATATCTAGTCTAAGGTCGCTACTATTACAGAGGATCAATCTCCCACCGAGAACGTCGCAGCGTTATACAATCTTTCTGAACCTCACATCGCTGGACCAAGCATAGAGCGCAAACCTGATTCTCCTGAGCCCGGGCCACAACCGCTTCCTCAGGGGATACTCAAGAACGGTAATGACGAAGAAGACGACGGTAGTGATGATGATGAGGAAGAACCGGAGTATGACCCAGACGAGCAAAATGCCGAACCCGATTTCCCCATTACGCATGAGCTTCCTATGACAGACCATACGAAAGTCGTTTCAGCACTCGCAATTGACTCTTCAGGCGCACGTTTTGTCTCTGGTTCGCACGACTACGACTGTAAGCTCTGGGACTTTGGTGGGATGGGGACGACACCTAAGCCCTTCAAGACTTGGGAGCCTCAAGGCACTTACTACGTACGTTCATGTCTTTGGGCGCTTTTCTGAGCCTGACTTGACAATAGCATGCAGGTACACGACCTCAAGTTCTCTCCGGACGGGACAAAATTCCTTTCAATTTCGGGAACGATACAGCCGAAGCTGTATGACCGTGATGGAGAGGAAGTGTGAGTGATGCTTTTTGAATATGCCTGAAATATAATTGACAGGTGTGCTAGTGCAACTTACATCAAAGGTGACATGTACATTCGAGACATGAAGCATACTGCGTACGCCGAAGCTTCGATTAAGTGGATAACGTCACTGACCGATTAAATAGAGGGCACGTTGGAGAGCTAACCTGCAGTGCATGGCATCCGAAAGACTCTAACATATTTATAACCAGTTCTGCGGATTCGACGATACGGTATATTCTTTTTTCTTTCTTTTTATCTGATATGCAAACTTATGGCTCGACATGGTAGCATATGGGATGTTGAGAACAAACGCAAACAGAAAACCGTCATCGTCGTTAAGTCGAAAGAACGAGGGACGCGAACGAAGGTCACGGCATGTGCATATTCTCATGATGCGAAATACATCGGCGGCAGTAAGTTTACGTGGCTAATTATCAGAACGCGACTCATGAACTATGTTGTAGCTTGTTTTGATGGTGCCATGCACATGTGGAAAACAAACTCCAACTTTGTACGGCCAGACATGACTATTGAAGGAGCTCATGTAAAGGGTACGGAGACTGGGTCAATCGTTTTTTCTTTGGATGGGCGAACTGTTCTGACCAGAGGAGGTGACGACACCGTGAAACGTTTGTTGATATTTCTGCTTGCCTTTGACATTGCTCATTTTCTGCCACAGTTTGGGATCTGCGCTCTTTTCGTAAACCTCTGGCATCACGTAGCAACATTACCACACTCTATCCGACGACGAATGCGGTTTTCAGCCCGGACGAGAAATATATTGTCACTGGATTGGGATCGACTACCAAGGGTGGTAAGGGCAAATTGCTGTTCCTTCGCAGAGACGACTTGGAGCCAGCCAAAGAACTTGAAATGGATAGCACTCCGGTAAAAGTTCTCTGGCACCCTAAAATAAACCAGGTAAAATAGATAGACAATTCTCTATTTTGTTTTGTCAACATGAACTAATTATGAAACTTAGATATTGGTCGGGCTAGCGAACGGACAGGTATCTTGCTTATACTCACCTGAGCATTCCCTGAACGGTGCCAAACTGTTGGCGAACAAGTCGCAGGTGAAGAAACCAACAATCGAGGCGATGTCGATGGCCGAAATGCAGCCGCAAATTATAACCCCGCATGCACTGCCTATGTTCCGGGATGGTGAGGATGGGAGGAGTGTCAAACGGAAAAGGGAGAAGGAGCGCTTGGACCCACGCAAGAGCAAGCGACCAGAATTACCCGTTACTGGACCTGGTAAAGGCGGCCGTGTCGGAGCTAGTGCAACTCAGCACGTCGTACAGAATTTATTCAGGGACACGACAAGGGATCAAGATGTGGGTCTGATTTTCCTTTTGATGGTTCTGATTACTATGTACTCCTTCTGGGGCAGCGTTTGGTGCAATCTGCGCGAAGTCGATGTTTATTCAGGATTTCCTCTGCTAGCACTCTTCGCAGGGTATACGCGCTGTGTTTGAATTGGCACGCATGCTGGACATCANTTTTTTTATTTATTTTATTCTTCAACTTGTTTTGTTCATACATTTGCTGCCCACGACGATGGCTGACGGTTGTGTTGCCTCTAGCCTCGGGAGGCTTTGCTGAAGTATGCAGAAGTAGCCGGAAAGGACCCGCAGTGGACATCAGGTACGTTGTTACTGTTACGGATCGATTTTATTTTGGATGTCGGTGGCTGATGAAGATTAAAAAAACAAACTGTGGCTGTTTGAATGTAATTGCCGATGCGACAAAAACAAAAAGCGTGGAGCCAGAATCAACCGAATCCCGTGTTTGCTGCGGAGGAGGAGGAGGAGGAGGAGGAGGAGTCTGCGAAGGAATAACATTAATAGTATATTACAGTATGTAGTATGTAGAGTGGAGTGACAGGTCACAGCGTGGCCGGGGACGAGCGGGAGAAGCCGGGACCGTGAGAAAAAGGCCGGATTAGGCGGACAGGGGCATATATAATCCCCAACTCACGTTGGAACTCGAGCCCCCCCCCTCAAATCTCTCAAAGTCTTTTCCCCCCCCCCAAGTAGGTCACGTGTACGCACCCTTTCCCATGTCTGCTCCCGACGCGCTGGCCCTTGCCGTAGAGGCCGTTCCTCTCTCTCCCACCACGAACACGAACACGAACGGCATCAGCGCCCTCAATGCCGTCGCCGACATCGACAATGGCGGCCTCAGCAGCGGCCCCGACTCTCCGGCCATCCCCTCTCCTCCCAACAACGCTGCCTCTCCTCCTGTCAAAATTGATCTCGATTATACCCAGCGCGAGAGTGACGCGCGTCACGAGCCCATCTCCTTGTCTCTCAAAAAGCAAGATGACGTGTCCGCAAGCCCCCAGCTCAGCTCGCCCGTCGACCCCGGTCCGTCTCCCTCGCCCTTCTTCTCCCGCTCCCCGTCTGACGCGCCCTCTTTATCGCCAGCGTCCATTCCCATCGCTCCTCAGAACGGTACTCCACCCCCTCCACCGGGCCAACTCTTGGACGACGTGCAGATGGCGGAGACGGAGACGACGGAGACGTCGGTGACTGTGGATGCGTCGCCGATGCCGGCATCTGAGGTCGTCAATGGGGTTGGTGAGACGAATGGGGTTAATGGGGTTAATGGGACTACTGGCACGGAGCCCGTCGCCAACGGGCTCGCCTACTCTGAGAGTATCGATAACATGAATGTAGACACTCCCGTTGCATCTACGTCGCGGCTGTCGGTGACGCAGGATGTGGCCGTCCAAGACGACGGTCAACCGCCGCCCGCAAAACGAGCGAGGAAGTTTTCGGATGCCGAACAAGCGTCTTTCTCCTATGTAAGCATTTTTGTCCACACTATGCCGTCCTTGGTCGTGCTGACTCGGATCCTGTTTATAGTCTCCCGTGCCGCAACCTCCACCTTCCACAGCCACAACTTCCAATGGCCGCTCCCCTACTCCTTCTCCTCCGAAGGAACGGAAGGCAACATTGAGCCAACAACAATTTCGTTTCTGCATTTCCACTGTTCGTCAATTGCGAAAATTGAAAGATGCTGGACCATTCCTCGCTCCTGTAGACGCCGTTGCGCTTAATATTCCACACTATCATTCTATTATCAAGCATCCTATGGACTTTTCCACTATCGACCGCAAGCTCGCGTCGTCTAATCCTACAAAGCCAGATTCAAACCCTAGCAATCCTCGGTACCTTAACGCAGACGAGTTTATTTCCGACGTCCGCCAAATTTTTGTTAATGCTACAACCTTTAATGGGGCGGAGCATCCTGTTACTTCTATGGGCAAACGTGTTGAGGCTGTATTTGACAAACAAATCAAACAACTTCCTCCTCCCGCCGAAGAAGTTAGTTGTCGCAAGTTTTTCGTCATTATGACGCTAATCATTAACACTTGCTTTTAGCCCAAGCCGCCTGTGTCGAAGAAATTGTTGACACCTCCACCGGCGCCGGCGNCGCCTATTCCTGCTCTTTCCAAAAAGACAGCATCTGCTCGTCGTCCCTCGACATCCATACCTACCATACGGAGATCGGAGGTGACTGAGACTGCTCGGCCAAAGCGGGAGATTCACCCTCCTCCTCCGAAAGACCTTCCTTACGCGGAGCCATCGAAGAAATCCAGAAGTATGCGTAAGTCGAAAGCGAGCGATGGCACAGAGGAGCAGTTGAAGTTTTGCGCAAAGCTACTGGCTGATCTGCATAAGAAGTCCCATGCCGCCATTGCTTCTCCCTTCTATGAACCAGTAGGTGAGTAAAGGAGCCAATCAATCAATTAGTGATCAGGCAACTTATGAAGAACGTAGATCCTATTAAACTCGGTATTCCTAATTACCCGAAGGTGGTGAAGAAGCCGATGGATATTTCTACGATGAAGAAGAAATTAGACAACAGGGAATACGCGAACGCAGACAAATTTTATGATGACTTCGCTCTCATGATCAAAAATTGCATGGCGTTTAATCCCGTAGGTACACCTGTACATTTAGCTGGCGTCGAGCTCCAGCGCGTCTTTGAGGAGAAATTTGTTGGTCTTCCTCCCCTTAAGGCGGTCCTGAGTGAGGAAGAGGACGAGGATGACGAAGATAGCGAGGAGGATCATACTCGTAAGTGTTTACTTGAACTTCAGGCGCCAATGCCTATCTGTGATTTACGGAAATCATCAGGGACGATTGCCATAATGGAGGATGAAATTGAGGCGATGAGGGGCAAGTTGGCAGCATTGAGAAACCAGTCGAAAAAACATAAGAAAGAGAAAAAGGAAAAGAAGCGTGATAAACGGGTATCTCCTCCAATTGCCTCTTCGTCAAAGGCCAATGGTAAACCGACGAAGGCCATGCCGAAGAAGAAGAGCTCAAAGAAAGAGAAAATACCTGATGATGATGTCTTGTCCTTTGATCAAAAGAAAGACTTGAGCGAGACTATAACAACGTTGGATGGCGAGAAGCTAGAAAAGGTTATCTCCATTATCCACGAGGGTGTCCCTGAAATACGTGATGTATGTGCCAATGTCCACCTGTTTACACTATCGTACTTAAGCTTCATCTCTAGAGCACCGAAGAGATTGAGCTTGACATCGATGCTCTTCCCGCACATGTTCTTATGAAGTTATATAACTTCGTTCTTCGGCCAATGCGTTCCGCGCCTACAAAGAGATCACGAACGGGTACGGGTACTGGTACCGGTGGACTGAAGCGGAAGAGCATGGACGAGGATGTGGAAGCGGAGAGGATTCGTCAGCTAGAGGAGCGTATAAAAATGTTCGACAACAAGCCGTCTGCTAGGACTGGTGTGGGCAAGCGCAACAATGACGATAGCGAACACTCCTCCTCCGACAGCTCCTCCGACAGTTCTGGGAGTGACTCGGAGTAATTTCTTTTCTTTCCTTTTCTTGTTGGACAACTTACTCCTTTTTTTCTTTTTCTACTCGTGAATCGCGAACGACGATCGTTAATCCTCCGTGGCTTGTTAATTCCTTATTGCACCTCTCCCCGCTTTTCTTCTTGGGCGAGGCTTGTCAGCTCAAGAGTTTGTTCTGTTTTATAGTAGCAAGTTCCTTTGCAGTCATCCCATGTAGCAAATTAGTTTTACTTTATGACATTTCGTTATGCTCGGCCATATATTGCAGTCCGCTTTTGGAAGTCGGCAACGTCTTGACAATTTGTCACGTCCAGAACAAAACAGAACTTGACGGACAACTACCAACTCATAAGACACTCCGTCCATTTATCATATCATGCTTTATGACCCCTCGACGAACACCGCTCTCCACGCATGGCTCGTCAAGACTCTTGAACCAATGTGCGCGGAAAGTCCTTGCTAATCAATCATAGACAAACTGAATGTTTTCTGTGCTACAGCTGCGACGCCGAACCTGAAGCTCTCGCCACGTATATCGTTGCCTTGCTCAAGCACGATGTTCCAGAACCAGACCTACGTCAGGAGGTTGTGAAACAACTAGACGAGTTCTTCGAAAATGGTGCGAGGGAGTCGTGTCTTATAGTCTGTTCTTATACTTATGCCGGTTCTTAGGAGCTGGTAGCTTCATAGATACACTCTTCTCAGCATTGCGTTCAAAATCGTACATTCCGTACACCTCCACACCCGCGTCATATCCACCCTCAAGCGACAAGTCGCAGGATGTCGGAATCCCCATCCCTCTTGATGCTTTGTTTTCTCCATCGACATCTACCCAACCAGACAGAGGGACGAAAAGGAGTCTCGAAGGAGATGACCGCGAGTCGCGGGGCCCACCAAAAGGTCCGCGCTTGAGCAACGACGCATATTTTGCGAGAAATTCGCGCCCGAACGGACATGGACAGATGGACAATTGGCAGCGGGGGCCTATAGACGGGCAGAGGGGTGATATTGGGATGAATGGGGGAATGATGAATGGCTTCAATGGTGTCACGAATGGACAGGGAGGTCGACCGCAGCAGCACCTGCCTCGGGGCGTCTGCAGGGACTACCACTGTATGTCTGATCGCATGGAATTTTCTCAAATTGAACTGACAGGCCCACCACTTCTTTTATCAGTAAAAGGCTTCTGTTCGCGAGGAGTAATGTGCAAATACAGTCACGATGATGCTGCGTTTGCTCCACAGATAGGGATACCAAATGGCGGGAACTTGCCTTTCATGGGTCTATACGGGGGTTTGCCATTTGGCATGGTCCCTGGACAACCCTCGACATACGATCCGAATGATTCACGCATGGACATGCGTCCACGAGGTAACTATCAGCGTGTTCCAACCATGCCACGCACTCAAAATGGCCCTGGCGATGGGAGCCAGGGGTTCAAGAATCGCGGTGAACTTCCTGTCATTCAAGATCTCACTCCGGCTCGTCCGCGAGACGAGTCTGCAGCAATGGATTTAGTTGTGACGAATATTTCTAGCGTTCTGTCGACGAGCGCTACCCCCGATGTACAAATGCAATCTCAACCACTAGCACTTTCTGATATCAACAGTTCTTTGCAGATGAATCACATGCAATTACAACCTGGCTCTCGTCCGCCTAGGGGTGGCAATGCTAGTTTCAGAGGCCGTGGACGCGGGGTTCGGGGCACCTTTGGAGGTGACCACCAAAACTTCAACGATGGTGCTGATCAGGGTCGAAATAGCAAAACCATCGTCGTTGAAAAAATTCCTGACGAGCATCTTTCGCTTGAGACAGTCAATAGCTGGTTTAAACGGTTCGGGACTGTCACTAATGTTGCAGTCGATGGTTCTGGGAAAAAGGCCCTGGTTAGTTTCTCTACTCATGAAGAAGCTCGAGCGGCATGGGGAGCGGAAGAGGCTGTTTTCAACAACCGTTTCATTAAGATATTCTGGCACCGTCCGATGGAAGGTCAAGGCACGGCCGGAGCCCGAGCACTCCAAGCATCGGCACCATTGGTAGCAAATATTGCTGCTCGCGAGAAAGCACCTACACCAGCGGTCTCCGAAGTGTCGAAACCGGCGTTCAAGCCAGCGCCTGCTGTGACTGCAAAACCGAAAACCGCTACCTCGTCGACTCTGACTGCCTTGCAGATAAAAGAAGAACAGCTTGAAAAGCAGATAGCAGAGCAGAAGGAACTGATGGCAAAGCTCGGATCAGCGACGCCAGAGGAAAAGAAAGAAATTATGGGCAGATTGCGTAAAATAAATGCAGAAATGAAGTCCCCTGCGGCGACGGAACCTTCACCAGCGGTGCGATCGAGAACATCCTCAGCACACGAGCCGGAAGACAAGGAACGAAGAAAGAGGGAACTCCTTGATATGGAGCTTGATATGCATGCAAAAGCTGTTGAAGATAAGGGTCCGTCTGAGAACGAAGAGAATTTACAAGAAAAACTTGCTAAGCTACGAGAGGAGGCAAATGCTTTGGGTATCGACGAGACTTCTATTCAATCACCTACTCCATTCTTTCGTGGTTACCGAGGGAGGGGACGGGGGGCGGGGACGGGGGCGGGGAAGTTATCGCGGTGCTATTCGGGGTGGTCCGTCTCGTGTGAGTATGAAGCTTGATAACCGTCCGAAATCGCTTCTCGTGAAAGGCGNTTTCATCGCACGATCCAGAAGAAGTGCAAGCTGTGCGATCGTGGTATGAAGTAAGTATATGAATAATTATCAGCCAACTACATACTGATCTTGTATCCTAGGGTGGTGGACAACTGGCTTCACTCGACGTACACGACGATGACTCTCTTATAGCCCATTTCCAGACCAGGCCAGCGGCGGAGCAGGTGTGTATTCTTACGTAGTTTCACGGACGCCTTACTCATTTTCATCTAGGCCCTAGGCAAGGGAACGAGTATTCCTTCCGTAGGCTCAGTTAAACTCACTTGGCATAACGACGCACCGCCTCCAAAGGCGGCAGTCGTATCTCAGAGCTTACCTGAGAAGAAGCCTAATGTATTTAGTGACGATCGACCTGTTTCCCCACGACCAGAAGAAGTACCCGAGGAGATTGGCTGGGGGGACGAGGAGGATATGTTTTAAATTTTCCTCACATGCATCCGTCTACTGTGTATCTCACGTTCGATGCCTTTGTCTCATATATTATTACCTAGTCGCTTCCTATTACGCAGGAAAATTACGCGTGCTATAATCTGTATTTGTCTTCGTCCGTCGATAGGGACGTTCAGAGAATCAGAGTAGAAACGAAAGGCGATTGATTTCGTTTCTTTTCGGCTAACAGATAAGGAAAAGTATTTCTCACATAAGATATTGATGACAAGTCGTCCAGATTCATGCTGCTAGGGTTACAATCACGTTGGACTACAAAAGTGGTAAAAGTAGTAAAAGGCAGCAGCCAGCCATACATGCAAAAACAAAAACCCCTTTCAAGACTTGTATACTACATAGTAAAAATGTTTCCTATGTGTTTATCAAATAGCTTACAATGGTACTAGTACTTACTTTGTTTTTTGTGTGTGGCAGTACTAGTACTAGTATTAGTATATGACAAAGTTTCTTATTTATAAGTTTAATATTATTAGTGGGCTATAAAAAGTGTACCTTCGGCTATTCTGTAACCCTAGCAGCCAGAACGGCATGGACGACTTGTCTTCAATATCTTATGTGAAAAATACTCTTCCTTATTTGTTAGCTGAGAAGAAAAGAAAACGCGTTTCGTTTCTCTATCTGAGGGTATAAATTTGAAAATGTAAAGGCTCAAAGAAATTTCTTATTTTACATGTATGTACACTAATTTTATGCTTCGCTGGAATTATCATCAAGGATCGAATCATCATCCTGGACAACGAAGCTACCCATATGATATTCGTCAGACTCGCTGCCTCGCGTTGGAGAAGAACTCCAAGTCGCAGGCCGTGGAATCTGGGTTCTCCCTCCGGCGAACGCACCAACCCGCTTCGGCTTGCTCGCAAAGCGCAGCCCATCGTCAGTCGATGGTGCCTGCGTCATTAGTCCCATGCGGTACGCCGCAGGTTGGTTGTATGAAGGGGACACCTGCGTCTCTTGGGTCGCCTCCAAGAAGCGGCGGTCGGAGTCCGACTCCACCATATCCACGTCCGACTCGCCCTCAGATGACTCATCACCCGAGTGTGCGGCCTCAACGTCGAAAAGCATTGAATTACTAGTAACCTTGAGCTTCGGCTTCTTCGAACGTTTCTCCCAGTGAGCTGGCGGATCTGGAGGAGGGGCCATCAGAGCAGGAGAATGACGACGAGTAATATGCCGAGGAGCAGTTGTCCGCTCGTCAATCGGAGAAGATGGGGGAGCAGGTAATTTTACTGCTTTCCTCTTGACAGGTCGTCGGATACCAAACGTGGGCTCTGGAAAAGTCGAAGGCTCCTCGCCATTCGTGTCTTTGTCGCGTAAAGGGGACGCGGCAGTATCGATAAGAGGGATTGAAATAGGTGAGGAAGTCACTTCTGGTTGTGGGGAACTGGAGCAAATCTGTCGTATAGTTCTGGCGCTCCGAAATTGAGCCCCTCCGTTATTTGATATAGGTTTCTTCGTCTCCGTGCATGGTGACGGAGGAAGATCCTCAACATCTGACTCACCAGCAAGTTCCAGCAACCAGTCGCTTTTCTTTTCGTTGCTGGATCGTGGAGATGCAAGGACAGCATTGTTAGAGCTAGGCTTCGTACATTCACTAGACGAAGTATGGTTTCTCGCATAAGATGCCAATGTAGGCGCAGGGGATGATAATGGTGATATGACTGCTTGCCCTCTTTGCGACCGGGTTCGAACTGGTAAGACTTCTACGTCGCTGCTGTCAGAAGGCACTGCCTTTCGAGCAGCTCTACGCTTCAACTGTGAAAGTCCAACCTGAATGTCTAAATCATCGTCATCGTCCTCTAGACGATCAGGAACCGGAACTTTCAAATAGTCCTCCATCTTACGCTGAGCTGCTTTGGTTTTGTCGGCAGTCGCCTTCTCGTTCTTCGTCTTGGAAGTCGTTTTCGCCTTTGTCTTATTTGGCGTCGATGTAGACCCGTGTAGGCCATTGATAATTTCTTCATCATCACTGTCCTCTTCCAAATCTGATTCGTGGAATGGCTTTGTCNTTTTTCGTCTTCTTTGCTTTTGGTCGAAGCTCAGATGCGGTGATGAAACCCGTAAGGGCGCCGAGAGGAACATTTCGGTTTATATCGTCGTTTCGTTTCCTCTTCTTGCCTTTCACTGGTGAATTTAGTGAAGGGCGAGCATATTCCTCGATGTCCATCCTAGTCAGCATGCACTGTGGCTCGATGCTATCCGGTAAGAGGCGCTCAACATCCCCATAGAGCTCGAGCTGGTCGCCGCTGATAATCGTATCCTGCACCTCTGTGTAGTTCTCCATCGATTTCTCCCAGTTCCTCTCTTCTCTCTCTTCCGCGAGTAAAACATCAACATAGCCGATCCTCTTGCGTCCAGTCCGACCAACGCGTTGAAGCTAAACGTTTCTAATTAGTTTCGATTGACAAGTCTGGTAGCAATTGATAGCTACCATGCGAACAGAGCTCTTCTGAGCATCATAGCAAATGATCCTATCAATTTCGCCGATATCGAGCCCCTCTTCACCCACGGATGTTGAGACAAGAATATTGTATTCCCCCGTCTTGAACTTGCGTATGACCTAAAAACAATTTAAGTCAATTAAAATTCAGCGTATAAATACAATTCGAACCTCTGACTGTTCAGCCTGTCCTAAGCCCTTGCGGCCCTTTTTATCAAGGCCCTGTCCGATAAACTGTGCCGCTCGCAGCATCGGTTTGTGACGGTCAAGAAGTGCCATGATTTCATTGACACAATCACGAAACTGAACGAAGATCATCATCTTCGAGTCGCTTGGAGGCACATTATTATTGTTGCTATTGCCTTCTCCGTTGCGTTCTGCCTCTGCATTAGCGAAATGCGACAGAACCAGAGAAATCAATGCATCCATCTTCGGGTGGGGCGCAAAGCCCAAAGCCTCCTGACGCTCACATTCTTCCATGAGCCTGATGTAGTTCGTATCCTTGAGAATATTCCTCATTGGTTTGTCGCTGATCTTTTCGCTCGCATTCAGGGTTTCTTTCAGGCTTTTTAGCATATCAAAGCACATTCTGGAGCTGCACTCCATCTATATTTCGGGCGAATATGAAGTCATGTAGAAATTAACTGTGTAGAAAGAGGGCGACTTGCCAAATATGCCATGGCTCGGCTCAAGATGCCAAGGACCTTTAAAACTCCATAAGCCCAATATAAGTTTCTTGCTCCCTTTTTATGGATCTCCTGTACAGCTGACTGGCAAGAGAATGAATGAAGCATGACTGGGCTATCAATAAATAGCAGTTGACTTGTTCTTGCTCTCCTGAGAAGTGGCTGAACAGTGAATTAGACTTTGCTTATCCTTGCAAATTGCTTCACGTACATCAATCAGCTTGCAGAGCCAATCCCGAATTTTTAGTATAGGGCCGTCCATATTAATGACATGGACTTGTACTTCCTGCAACATTACATACGTCAAAATAACACTACGTTTGCCTCAGCAACCTACCTTCTTAAAAATGTACCTCTGAAGATCATAGCTCTCTTCATTTCTAATCTCGATATGGCTTATGTGAAGGGAATCCACAATCACTTGGACAGCTTCCGGCTTGTTGCCGGGCGTTGCGGTAAGAGCAAGAAGTCGAAAATGCGGGTTTTTTGCCATCATATACCGAACGACTTGTGCGTATGCATAATTGCCTGTCCCTTTGTGTGCTTCATCTGAACGATGCATGTAAGCAGTTGTCTGACAAGCGCTGAGGCAGGTGACGACGAACCAATCACCAAGAGAATGATATCCAAAGGGTCTACCAGTCCACCACTCAAATCATTCCGAAAAGTCTGTGGAGTCATATACAGTACTCGCTTCTCTGCCCACTGCACATGATGAAAAGTCAGTGATGGACAATAAGAAGAAAAAGAACTTACAGCTGCAATTCTCTTCATTTTTTGCACGCTACCAGTGAGCTCCGCGGCGTCACGCCCAGGAATTCCGCAGATTTCGTGGCAAGCAGTGACCTGCTGCGCGACAAGAGGTTTAGTGGGAGCCACGAAGACAATTTTGCCCTCAGGAAACCATCTGTAATCTGCAACGAGCATTTAAAAGTCTGAAAAAAGATAGCAAAGGAGCACTCACAATTAAGCATCACTACGCCAGCTATAAACGTCTTCCCTAAGCCCGTCGGCAAGGCCACCAATGTGTTCTGGAAGAGGCATTTCTTTGAGATGTTGAATTGGTAGTCTCGACGTGGACGGTTCAAAGGATATATCCAGTCTTTAGCAGCTAGAAGATCCGGTTTAAGACGCATTGGCGGAGGCTAGAGAAAAGTGTCTTGAACAAATTTCTTTCATTCCCATTCATAGCAAACTCACGGGCCTGTGTGTGTCGCATAGACGCGGAAGACGTAACTTGGATGAGTAAATAAAAAAGACTGGCAATTGAATACACACCCAGCTAGAAAGCAGCTAATTAGCGGTGCGTATGATACCGAGGCAAGGGTGCATACCGTTAGTATAGGGAGCAGGAAATTGTTCAAATTCCATCTCCTCGTCATCCTCGTCAAAGTTTTCATCAGCTACTGGCCTGTTCCCTGCTCCCTTTGAATTTTCTTTTGCCTTGTTTTTCATCGACATCCATCCGGTCTCCGAGAATGCGGTGTGGTCCCACTGTTTTGTCTTCTGGTGTCTGTGCCCGAACAGAGGAGCGCGATTCGACGACTTTGACCTGTCGAAAGTACGCGCCGTCTGCATCTTCCGAGGAGACGGAGGAAATGTGCTACCATCGAGCGTTGTTTGACGCGTTAACTTGCTCGGGCCCGCAACGGGTTGCACCTTGTCGGCGTACGAGTCGGCAATGAATTCATCGAGCCTCGCGAGCTCTGAGGAATCGACTTCGAGAGTCAGGTCAAAGTCGCTGAACGAGGTGTCCTTCCGGAGCTGTTTCTGCGGCTGAGGACGTGCGAGTGCAGGTGCGGGAACATGCGCAGTTGGCTTTGAGGGACACTGAGAGGCTGCCTCGATGGCATCGACTTCGTTGAGGAAGGCAGAGTCGAACTCATCATTTCCAAAGAAATCGTCCGACATGGCTTGCGTCGCCCTTGTTGATGATGGTAGACGATAGACGTAGAGAGATCACTGAAGTCTACTGGCGCGCAGCATGCTGTGATTATAT